>VZRS01003935.1:0-67866 GCA_013398055.1 Ifrita kowaldi | reverse complement strand
TGCTAAAGCTCTGCTCTGAGAAATCATAATCCAAGAATCAGAAGACTGCGAGCTCTAGCACACTCCACTGAGACCCTTCTAACTGTGATTCCAGGAAAACCTTGCATGGCCCTGCATGGAAAAACAGGTGTTGGGTGGGGAAATCAGCACCAATAGGGAAACTGATCACTCTTACCTCACATGCGCTTGCATTTTTCATTCCAGCAATTTGGAATCTGGGTGAAAATCTCTGTATGGAATGCAGAGAACAAAGTAAAAGATAAATTTATGCTGAATTTTGAGTTGCCTCAGTGATGTGTGTTGTGTTGCCAGTGTATTCCTATGCTTTTCATTCCCACTGCTTTCTTTTCTAACCTCCTGTCTTGGGGTGACTCCATCATGTATATCCCCTATCACGGCTTTATGCCAAACAATTGATTTTGTGCCTTTTCTGTGCCTTTAAACTGAGCTTGAGAGGGAAGAAAAAAAAGGACCAAGCAAACTTTTCAAAGCAGTGTCTCAAGGACATGGAGATTCACTCCTCTGTGTGCTCTGGCTGCACGGGGGGAGCATCCTGCTTGCTTCTTCAGCCAGTTTTTTTCTTTCCCCTCTCTCCGACGTGAGACGGAAAGCTGAACTTTGTTTCCTGGGACTTTGGGTTGGTTTTTTTTTCCCTTCTTCTCTTCTGGACTGTTTCAACAACATCAGAACACATCGGGAGAATCTTCCCCGAGGCCCAAGGGGGTGAGCCCTCACCAACCCAGCTCCGAGGAGGAGAGAGATCACACCTACAGAAGGATTCTGAAATCTTCCCAGGTTTCTCTCTGCAGCGAGAGATTTCATTATTTAGCATTATTATCATTTTTCTTGTGTGTTTGTTAAATAAATAGTTTTTAGCTCTTTCACTTTCCTTCGAGGAAAATTTCCTTTTTTCCCGAACCTGGTGGGGGGAAGGGTGGTTGTAACCTGGTTTTCTCTCAGAGGAAGTATTGCTAGATTTTGGCCAAACCGGCACACCTCCTGTGCTCACGGGTGGAAGTTCTCATGAAGAAAATGGTCAAGGGAAAGATACAGCTTTTCAACAATGTCATCTCACATTTCTTGTGGATCCATGCACATGTGAACACATATGTGCATTTCCCTTGCCATAGTCCTGATATTCTGAAAGCAGAGCAAAGTACGGATTGCATACATCTGCTGTGTAGATACATGAGCAGCATGCGAGAGAACAGGGATTCCTTCCCTCCCCTAAAATTAAATTAATGCCCAATCTGGTCCATTTAAAAGCAAAAAAAACCACCAAAACCACAAACCCCATAAAACTTAAAAAACCCCAATACTTTTTCTAGAGCACTCTTATGAACTGTAAGGGCAATGCTCCTTTCTATCAAGGCTGATGTATTATACACTGAGTGGGAGCGAAAACCACTAGGGCAAGAAAAACAATCTCAAACTTTCTTTTGATTCATAGCTAAGTTGCCTTGCAAATTCCTCCCTGAAATTCCTTAATCATCTGTTGTTTTCTCTCCCACAGCCAAAATACACCAACTCCTAACAACGGACATTAAACAAACACAACTCTTCAGGCAGATGTGTGACAGCACAAACTCTGAGGTGTCCTACTTTGGGAAATAAACTAGAACGGATCAGAACAAGGGAAACGACCACTGCTGAAATGCGTCAATCCCTAAAACAGTCACTCAGAGAAGACCCAAACATTGCTTAGCAGCTTTTTTGCTCCTAAGAAATCTCCTGAGGATCTGAGAGGGAGGACAGAGGAGGGACATAGCTGCTCATACATCAGCAGTCCTTCACTCGTGGTGGTGCTGCGTGCCAAACACACGCAAACGTGCTCATGAGGGGAAGAGGAATGCATATTTCTGCACCCCAGCTGAGTTACAGCATGAGCAGACAGTCTGTTAATCCTATTTGTTGCAGAATGGCAGACTTAGACAGATCCTGCTAATATAAACACACTCAAAGAGGAGAAGGGATTGCAACTCCTTATTCACACGACAGAGAAACTACTCCTAACAAGTGCTCTAGAAAACTAAGCCTGTAATCTCTTAAAACATTTGGAATAGGATCTTAAAACATCTCTCAACAATCTTAGACCTCAAAGGCTGAATGACAGCACTGCACTTTCGATAATGAAATAAATATTTGTCTTTACAAGGGTAACATTTCCTTTTTTCCACTTAGAGCATGAATTACCACACTTTAAAAAAAAATCTTCCTGTATAGCCAAGAATATTTCAAATGTATGTACATAAGACTCTTTTAAAAAATTATCGACTGATCTCGAGAGTAAATTATTTGCATTTTTTAATAACAAAACTGGGGACCACCACAGGTACAAGGATTTTTTTTTTTCCTCAGGTACAGTAATATTATAAAGATGATGGAGGAAAAGATGAAATCTGGCTTGTCCTTCTCTTCTCACAAAATCAGTTTCAACAACATTTAACTCAGGGTCTAATTTGGCCTTATTTATGCAAGTCATCTGGTCTTAAAAGTGGATTTACCAGGGTTCTGTATGTGTGCCTGCCTTTCTGTTCTTTTTCAATTTTCCACTGAACATTTTGGGAAGAGCCAGTCTGTTAACAGTGCAATGAAGACAGTACTTTCAGTGCCCTGCTGGGAATAGACAGAAGTGTTTATAGACTTACAATTTGTCTGATATGTTGCTCCTCTGATGGAGCAGAGGCAAAGGATCTGATTCTGCACCTTTAAAGCCCATCAGTCCTTTTGCATTGCCTCATTCATTGAACTGCCTTTGAATTTGTGTTCTATTCCACCTTTAGCTGCACTGCTGTACCAGTGAAGAACAGTAGGCCATGTCAACAAGTTCTCAAGCTGCAGAAAAGCAAGAAATGCAATGAAAGGCCAATGTTCACAACAAACAGAAATGCATTTCAGTGCAATGCTGTGGCACAAGGACCATTGAATGGCTGGCTGAGGGAGAGGAGAGAGGAGGTAGCCACTCTAGCAAGGCTCTTCACTCCAGCACAGAAACGAGAAGGGAAACCAAAGACTGGAAGCAAATCCAGGCCACTGCCATGGGAGAGTGAGGAAGAAGTTGTTAAGAGTAAGAACAATGAGCTCTGGAAATGAGCCACTGACTGACATAACAGATCCATGAGGATGTGTTTGTCTTGGGGTTGTAGGTTAAACCTGGAGGTCTTTCTGGAGGCGATGCTCTAACCAAGCATTTGCTGAAGAGCTCCGGGCCCTTTGACTCTGATGGCTTAGAGGAGCCAAAATAGCAGGTTCAATGGTCCTTTGGCCTCTGCAAAGTCACCATAACAAACACAGATCCCAAACAAGACAGGAGGTGAGTGGGGGACCCATGGGAGCAAATACGCCAGAGTCTCCAGCTGCTCTTTCCTCTGCTACTGCCTTAGGGTTCAGAAGGTTGAGGTCTGAAGGGAGCCTGGGTGGAGGTGGCAGGGAAGTCTGTCAGCCTTGGGGGCCAGCCAGCTTTCTTATCCTTCTCGTGCAGCATGTTCAGAAAGCAAATTCGGGGGTTTTTCTTTGTTCTTTGCAGCAAAGGGAGTGTTGTGGCTGAAACCAACTGACTCAGGAACTGTGGGTACATCAGCTCCCAGAAAAGCTGATGCCTGGTGAAGCTGAAGGGTTGCAGCCAGATGGCAGAGCAGGGGTGTCCAGCATTCTCTTGAGCAAGGTCCCCTCAGCTGTCACAAATTCAGAGGTCAATGTTTGCTTCACAGTGCTGGCTGTACAACATGACCACCCAAGGGTCAGTGTGACAGCTCCTTGCCTCTTGCTGCTGAGAGCTTGTACCCCATGCTCCTGCATTGCCCAAAATAGTGGGATCCCACTCTTCTCTGGGATCAGGCTCTGGGTTGGACAGAGTCCCCAGGCTCAGACCTGCACATTACTGGAGGTGGCCACAATGTGCTGATGAGGGCTCTGAGAGATTTTGGAGAGTGCAGCCCCCTGCAGAAGTCCTTGTTCCCTTGCCTGTCCCTGCTCAGTGTGTGGCCCTGGGTACCAGAGCACTGCCCCACTCTGGTCTGGGCAAATGAGAAAGTTGCTCTGGGGAAAGCTGGTGTACAGACCTTTGGGGCACCAGCTGCATGGCAAGAATTGCCTGTGAGTGTGTAGATGTGTGGCAAAGTTCATCTCCTTTTCACTTCTTTCTGGAGTATTTCAGGGAATTAACATCAGAATGGGCAGTGTTCGCTGAGCAGCTGACATCCTGCCAGATCATGTCCTTCTTTACCCCAGGAAAAAATATTTCTGCGTCATTAAAGGCAAAAAACTCATCTTAAATATCATCAAGTTACGGCAGATCATGACTTCTTCTCTTACAAAAGAGCACAGTCTTCAAAATTTCTCCTTCAGAAAATGAAAATGAGAGTGAATTATCTCTGGAATGAGTCTAGACAAAGATCACATTATTGCCTTCACCTGTCACAGGAGCTCCTACAGCTCTGTGAGGTAGATTATTTCTTCCTTCCTTCCTTTCTTTTTCTCTCTCTCCCCCTCAAAGGAGGCAAAATAAAGTGGCAAACAATAATCTGACAAACAAAGCTGAGGAATCAAAACCACTTCTCGCTCTCTGAGCTGTGACTGGTACAAGCAGTGCACACTGCTCCACCAAAGCTCAGTAATGGGAACAAAGAGGCCATATTGCAATATTGGCTGCAGACAAGTGCCAGGAAACTAAGAAGTAAAGAGGTCAGGAAAGTCAGAACTAAAACATTACAAAATATTACATATATGCAATCAATGGTGCAAGAAGTTCAGCACCAGGGGCTGGAGGAAGATGTTGGACAGCTGATCACCAGCTGATGAGCCATGCAATATTGCTCCTTTTTTGCTTTCTGGGGCGAGCACTGTCCTGCTGTGAACAGAAGAAAGAGGCGGCACATCCATGGCTGCATTTCATGGCACGGCAGCACCCACACAACCAGGCAGCACTCACAGCCCCACCTGCACTCATTGTCCTGGCAGCTACTGACCTGCCTCTAACCCATTATGGAATCACCCTTAACGTCCTGCCCACTACACCTCCTGAAAGGCAGGGCTGTTAGGGGAATCCAGCCCAACCACACATCTCTCCTGCAACCACATTTTCAAATGCCCAAATGCCACACTACCCTATAGCTACACTTTGTACTGCAAGCGGTATCAGAGGGAATTTTTTTAGTTGTTTAAGGGCCGAACCAGCTTTTTACAATAAACTGAAACTACAGTTCTCACCAAAGCCCAGTAGTAGTACCATTTTTTATCAAATAATTCAATAAACAGCATTAAGTCATACAGATTTCAGTTCCCATTTCTCACTATTTGGCACCCATATCATATCCTGTTGCATTACATAGTTTCCTATTTGACTGTGCTATGAGGAGAAATAAACACTTTTCTAAATTTTTTATTTCTAAAGACAATATTAAAACATAATTTTTGGTATGTGATGGGCACTGTTTTGCTCTGACACTAATGTATCCAGGAATACAGCTGTGTTTTTCTTCAAAAGGGAATATTTTCATATCAGAGATTGGTTTCCAAAATTTGCTAGATTCTTTACTTCATGGCAATGGCTTATAGCAGGACAGATATATATTTGCTTTCTAACATAGTGTTAAGATTATTTTTTTACTATACCTGTTCTTAAAATAGCTTTCTATAAGGTCCATTTAGACTTGGAACAAAATATCAGTTTCCAAACCCATGCTTAATATGTTTTATAATTTCAAATCAGAGCTCATTTACTTCAACAATGTAATGTTTACATAACAATGATGATAAGCAAGTTACAATTAGATCTATAAAATGACAGAGAATATTTTTCTTTTAATCTGAATCTTAAAACTCTTGAAGTTCAGTGAGATATGAAACAAAAATCTTTAATTTGCACAGCAAATACCTACGCTGCATTTTATGTCCTTAGAGTAAATATTAGTCTTGAGACTTTACGTCATTGTGTTTGCATTTGAAAAATGTTTCAGCTGTTCAGATAATGCCACAATGGCTCTTAAGCATTCTCTCTGAACATTTCATTAGTTCTCCTCACAGAAGATCACCATGATCAGAAACAAAAAGAGACCTTAATTGTATGGCATTTTATGGACTTAACCTTACCACAGTTTGGGAAGACTGAGGTTTGAAATTAGTTTTGGTAGATTCTAAATACCTTTATGTTTTAGTTCTAACCAGAGAGCAGCCAGTGCATGCACCATGAACTCCCTCACCATGCTCTCTGTAGTTTGCCGGTCAGTGGGATCCAGTCTTAGCTGTCACAGGATTTTTTTTAATTTCTCAGAGGATTTCCAATACTCTGTGTGTTATGTGGGATCAGAAATGCCATGCTGAAGAAGTTGTCCTTAAAACTAACAACTTCCTTTTGGAGAAGGAAAACTTCTGCTCCTTCAGAAGTTTTCAGACCATCTGCTCCTCCTCTTCCTCAGCTAAAGGCATCTGCCTCTGGCTTGAGGTTGAGTTTATTCAGCTGTGCTCCCTCTCTCTTGTCATTCTTACAGTTAATGTAGTGAACCTGGGCAAGAGAAAGTAATCCTTCTCCAGAAGGCATTTCACACTCTAAAACGTGTGAACCCTGAAACCCATGAACTCTCTGCCGAAGAGATTCTTTGATGCATTATCTAATGTCCTTAGCAAATGATCAGAGCAAAGGATATCCGGCAAAAATGAAAGTGAGTGAAGGAGCAGAGGGCAATTCAGCCAGCAAGAGCACTCTTCTGTTTGGAATCATTCCCCACAGGATAATATGGCCTGAATGCAAGGGGCTCAAGAGACAATTTCAGCAACGACATACCGTGGCCAATCTTTTTTTTTTTTTAACACGCCCACACACAGTGAGCAGGGAAAAGTATTGCCAAGTTAGTTATTCCCTTGGTATTCCTAAAACAACAGGAAATCAACTATCTCAACGTGCACAACTAATACAGAACTGTGAATACCAGTGCTCCTTTCTAAAAACGTAACTAAATATAATACAGTGCTTTCCTTCTCTGAGTAGAAATAAACGGATTGCCATTGCTGCCACACACAGAGAGCACATTTTTCCCAAAACACGTGTTTTACAGGGCTACAGGTTTCTTCTTTAGCATGGAACAGTCTTGGAATTTGGGTGTTGAGAGTGATATTTTTGGCCAATGCCCTGAGTGCCTGGTGTGACAACAAAACGTGAGTCAGAGAGCAAACAGACAGACTATTGTTTCCTCCTAGTTCATCCACTTCTGTCAAATGATTTTCTCAGAATCAGAAAGTATTGCAATTGCATCTTTTCCCTCATCACCAGACTGCTCTTAGCAGTCAGCTTTGCTGTTTTATTCCACTGTCTCCATTAGTTAAGGAAACAATTTGTGTTTGTACACTGTTCTTCCCTTACCCTCTATTAAGATGCAACGTCCCCCTTCCATTTGCTACTTCTGTTAGCTTCTCTGGAGGCAGAGAAAAAGGGTTGAAAAAGTGTTGCACACCAAAGAGAAATCTGTGTCCAAAAGAATAAAAATACATTTTTATTGTATGCTATTCAGTGTAAATACAAGGAACCGTATCAGCTGCAGCTGCTTCTCTTTTTTTTGCTTGTGTGGGGAGAAAAAGGGAAGCACTCCCCAAAAAACATCCTATATGTAATGGCAATGATCTGGCAGTGAGAACCTGCTTTTATTAACCACAGGGTCATTCAGTGTGTGCCATAGGAATGGAGTCACTGGCAGAAGAATATCCTTATATTTCAAGTCTTCTAGGAATTGTGTAGGTAGGGGCAACTTAGCACCTGCCTAAGGCTGGGCTTTCATGAACGCCATACAGAAGGGAAACAGAAGACAAGGTTGCTTTATAGATTAAAAATTCGTCAGGCAATGCACATTCAAAAGCCTGATGCAGGCAGAAAAGAGGTTTGCGACCTGACCTTTCAAATCCTAAAGAGATTCTTGGCTGTGGAGACACATTTGCCTTTCTTGCTTATTGGGAAATTCCTTTCCACCAAAACTGGGACATATGTGTAGTAATAGGCTGCTCTCATCATGTATGAAAAAAGCAGGATGGAAACCATTGCAAAGAACAGCAGAAAACTTCATTCAAATTATCCATCTTAGAAAGAACAATTTTATATCCAGAACTGTAAAAATCCACATATAAAGTCACAAGCATTTAAAGTCAGGAAGTTTTTAGCCACAAAGAACTGATTCCATATTCATCCCCATTCACCAAATGCCTGTTATTAGAACAACACCTAAAATACCAAAAGCGTAGTTCCCAAACTAAGACATCCCATCAGGAAATATTTCAGTGAAAGACATAAATTTGCTGTTGCAAATATGTTCTGATTCAGGCATAATTCCACAGGACTGTTTCTCTTTCTTTAAATTTAGCACGAATTTAAGCCTACCCTCCCAAGCTGATCACTGATTTGCAGGTATCAGTGAAAGACAGAGAGGCTGAAGCAGTGTCAGCTTTAAGACCCAAAACTGAAATCCCCTTTCTTGCTGCTGGCTGGCAGCGGAAATGGCGTTGAGACCTCCGGGTCTTGCACAACCCCAGAGTTTCATGTTCTTTGTGCACAAATTGCATTCCCAGGGTGACTAAAATCAAGAAAAAATAAAACATGAGCGTGGCAGACATTAACCATTGATGCTCTGGCAGCTTTGTGCTGTGTGTCACAAACGCTCACGTTGGCAAAGGGGTCCCAGCTGGGTTGAAGCTCCTGACAACAAACAAGGCAAACACAGCCACTGATGTGGAGCCAAAAACGAAACTGCTGAGACTGAGAACCGCAGCTTTCAAACAGCCGGTTGGTGCTAAAACACCCCCTCACCAACACACCTACGACAGCTCCAGGTGCGGTTGTGCTCTCTATCAAATCCCATTTAGTTATTTACAAAATATAAATATAGAATAAACATGCTATTTATGCAAATATACACCTAATGTACTTTGAAACACAACTTTCCCGGTTCCCAGGCAGGATTCTTCGAGATGCCGGAGCGCACCGGGTGCAGTCCCTGCCCTCCCCCGGGGCTGCGGGACCGATCTCCAGCGCCTCGCAGGGCCAAGGGGACGCCGCTGTCTCCGTGCTGGGGCAAAAGCTGCCCAGCCCTGGCTCCCCAGTGCTTCCCAGCAGCGGTGAGGGGCGTCCCGCCTGCCAGGGACCGGCGTCCTCCCCAAAGGGGAGATGGATTTCCGGGGAAGATGGGTTTGCGGCAGCCAGGATCCCTCATCCAGCGGCACCAGCGAGGCTCTGGAAAGGGGTCAGTGGGGATGGGCGAGTGCCTGAGCCCTGGCACGGCCAGGATGGGCTGTGCCGGGCCCCGCTCTTTGTGCAGCGCTCCGCGCACTGGGCGGTCGGAAGGCGGAAATCCCCGGTGGAGGAGGCGTGGGAGGGAAAAGGGAACGGCCCAAAGCGGGCAGCTGGTGTTCGGCTCCGCTCGGCTCGGCTCGGCTCAGCACGGCTGCTTCGGCACGGCTCGGGCACGATGAAGCCGCGAGGGTGAGTGGTGGCCGCGGGGGAAGGGTCGCTGGTCCCGCTCCGTGGGCGCTGCGGGACACGGCGGCCGCTTCCCGGGCAGGGATGCGCATCCCCTTTGGGGAAACGCGAGTTTTGCTGCCGCAGCGGGCAGGGAAAGCGCCGGCGGGGGCTGGGCTGCTTAACTGGAGTCAGGGGTGGCCCTCGGACCCGGCACAGGCTGCGGAGCAGGTCCCGTCCGCCGGCAGCGCTCCCGGAGCCGCGGGAGCGGGCGGGGAGCCGGGTGTTGCCAGAGCCCCCCGTCAGCCCGGGCAGGGGTCCCCTGTCCGTCCGCGGCCATCGAGGGCTCCGGGTGATTAACGGGCCTTTTATGGATATATTCAGCTGAAGGGTTGCGATGGGACGTGACTCATCTGGGCTGTACTGCCCAGGGTAAGGCTGCTTTACAGCAGGTGGTAGGAAAGCTCCGCAGGTGAGCTGCTTAGGGCACCTGAAGGTACGAGAACAGCCGTGTCGCCACAAGGGGACACGGGGACAAAGTGGGTCTCAGCAGTGGAGCAAAGACCCCGAAGTTGCTATTGCAAGCATCAGGATATCTCCTTGCCTGGCTAGAGTGTGCCACAGCAGCAGCATCCCATGGTTCCAAGATGAGTAGCGATGAAAGAGTTGAGGTGCTGGTAGGAAGAATCATCTCACCCAGCAAGAATGTATGAAAGGGGAAGTGCAACTTTCTCCTGTTTCACATGGCATTTTAAAAAACTTGCAGAAGGGGAAAGTGTGGGAAAGAATTGAAAAAGTAAAAAAAAATTAAATGTTTTTTTAAAAATTAGGAAAGCAAGAACCTAAGAGGGTAGTGCAGCTATGCCAGCACTTAATTAAGCTGACTGCTAGTGTGATGGACACAGGAGCTGAGTGAATGTAGAGGGCAAAAGGGAGGTTTTTCTCTGTAGGCAGAGCATTTCTCCCCTTTTCCAGTAGAAGCTTGGAATTAAAGCTATTCCAGGGGAACATCGTGGGTTGGCACTGCCACCACCAAACCACAGCTGCAACCTCCTCCAAGTAGGAGGATGAGGCTTCTCTGGATCTGTCCAACCTTGACTGTGGCATCACTTATCAAAAGAAGAAATCAAGATCCACTTTGTATACATACATATGAGAATCAGTTCTGGTTGAATATCTAAATGTTTGTTGGCATTAGGAAATGCCTACCACGGGAAATTCCCTAGAGAGTCCCATAAAGATCAGTCAATTGTTTTCATTCAGTTCAAATGAGTTGCTATATCTATGGCTTCTGATTTGGGTGGGGACTAATAAAACAAACACAGGCATGGGATTAAGAAAGATTGAGGACTACATGAGCTGAGCTTGCCAAGACAGTTCTCTACAAGCCAGGCACAAAAGTGATGACTCCTGCACAGTATAAAAAATACAACAGGAAAAAAATACAAATGCATGTGTAGAAGACTTCCTTTGAGACTGGTTGCAGATTTTCTGAAGTAATAGAGCAGAAATTTTCCACTCTGGGCATCCACTTAAACTTTTCAAGCCTCATCTATCAAATAATTTCAAAGGACACAGAAAAAGAAAATAAAGGTTTTTTTTAATACAAGAAGTAATACAATTCAGACTGGTTCTCCCCTAAAGTCTCTCTAGCTCAGTCTCTGGAAATGGGGCTTCAAGCAGAGGTAGATTTTGTGTCAGGAATGTCTTCTGCTTTCTGCATGGGAAGCTGAATATATTTGGGAAGATGATAATTTTCTTGGGGGTCAGGTGGGAGTTAGCGACACTCCTCCGCAGCAGAGGAGCCCCAGGTTGTGCCCAGGCAGGTGGTAGGAGTAAAGCTGGGCAGAAGCAAAGCTGTGTCTGGGAAGTGATGTATGAATTCCTGTGCTTGGCTGGACAAAGGAGCTGAAGCTGTGGGGAAAGGGCAGGAAGCCTAGAAGAGAGGGGATTTTGTAAAGCACAGCGAGGTGAGAAAAAGCTGCTGGGGAGGGAGCTTAGGTTAGGGCTTGCAGGGAGGAGGGGCAGGCAGGGCAGGGTTGGTTTGGAGGGAAGGCAGCTCCCAGTGTGGGTGGGAGACTCTGGAGCTCCATCCTGGTGGACATGGCCTGCTGGGAGCAGCTGACTGCTGCCTGGGCTCAGTGCTGGGCCTGGCTGAAGGCTGAGAACACCGGGGGAAGGGAGCCAGCTGCACCCAGGCAGCGTGGCCTCACAATCCTGCCTGCTTGCCAAAGGCAAGCTGGGTACGCTGGTAACAGGCCAGTGCCCCTGTCACTCTGCCCATCAGCTCAGCTTTGCGACCTTATTGCACCTGGGGCAATATCAAGGTGGGCAACTGCAGCCACACAGTTCTCATTCCAAAAACTTTCCATCGTCTTTCTTTCCCTTCCTTCAGCAGTCTGGAGGAAGGAGAGCACAATGTGTAACTAGGTGTGGTGGCTAAAGGCTGTTTTAAAGTACCTCACAGGGAAGTGCTGTCCATTTATGTCCCTTAAACCCCTGTGGGATGAAAGTTAAATCACTTGGCCTTTATAGATGGATTAAACTGGGTTTTCCTATAGCATCCTTTCCCTGGGGAAACTCCTGTCCAGATTTGCCCCTCCTGAGTAATCAAGCACACCAAATTCTTTCCAGCAAAAGCCTTTGCACAGCTCCCCACTATCAGCAGGTTTCCTGTTTATACATTTTTACTGAGTGCATAAGCTGGTGGGCAGCATGGTCAGCTGCCATTTGTCCTTTAACCAGATAAAACCATAACTCTTTGAGTTTCAGCCAAAGATTGGAGAACCTGGGTTTTGACCTGTGCAGCCACTGTCCTTCCCAGTGACCCAGACAGGCTCCAGAGCTTGTTTGTCCAGCAAGCCAATTGATTCTTTCACAAGAGAAGACAGGCACAACACCAGCTTCATGCCCTCTACCCTGATTCCAATATTAGTGCATTTTGCTGCTATTTGTGACCTTGGCCACCAAACCACTGCTGAGTTGTATAAACAGAAGTTTTGCAGCTGTCAAAAATGCAAATACTTAATGGGGCATTACACGGGAGCAGTACCTAATTTACCTACTTCTGCCACTATATTAAAACATTCAATATTTGGTTTATTGCTTATTTAAACAACAGAGATGCAAAGTCAGTTGTAACACTTGTTTCTTTTTGTTTTAGGTACGGATTTCTGTTACTGCTCCTTCATATCCTGAAAGCTGGTAAGTTCAGAAAAACTCAGTTAAAAATTAAACCGCCCTCCCTTTAATATGTTTGGCCAAACGCATGAAGTAGTTGTAAAATGAACAATACAAACATCTCAGTGTTTTCTACAAGATACTGAAGAATTCCTCAGTGTGAAATGTTTCTCTGACATGCATCAGGGAAAGAAGAAACAATCAATTTCTATCAGTTTCGTTGCAGAGAACAGCAAGGGACCCTATGGATGCTCAGATTGCTTTGCTTGCTTCAGAGACCTCCCTGTGTACTTATCTCTGTCAACAAAAGGCCTTAGAAGTGGAGTAATAAGAGCTGCTGATAAGCAGATCTAGCGTGCCTGTATACTCATGCATCATGGTATCAAGTGGCCAATATTAGTAATTTTACTACTAGTAGTAGTAGTAATTTTACTACTACTATTAATAATTTCACTACAGTTCTAAAATATCCCTTGTAAAACAAAGGTAGAATTAAATTGCATCACCTGATGATATTTGAATGTTTTGAGTTTTCTCCTCTGTTATTGCTTAATCACTGAGAAGGATCTCAATAAAGTCACCAAGGAAACTCCCTGGCCCCAATATCAGGACAAACTGTACCAGATTCAGTCTCAATAGATGCTGGCTGGCCTGTTTCTGGCCAGTGATGGAGGTGCACCCATTGTGCCAGGGCATTACTTTTCATACTGTTCCAAGTGGTTTCCCAAAGTCTGAGCCAAGGAATTGTGTTGCAGTTCAAGCCTGTTACTTCCAGTCCCATCCCACAGCGCTTACATGCCTGATAAACATCCTGCCTTTCTCCCTGCTGTGTCTGCTTCAGTGGTGTTCTTAGACCAGGGTGCCCAACTCAGAGGTGTAGATGAGCTGTTTCTGAGTCCAGTGCACCCTCACAAAGACAGGTCCCCCTTTAACATTGTCCCCTCCCTCCCACCTCACCACACGCCCTTTCTGCATTTCCAAACCTTCACTCCTTCATCTTCCCTTCCCTAAATCATCCGCCCACGTAATCCCTTCCCCCAGCTGTAATCTCTCCCATCCAGCCCCATGCCTGGCCCCCTCTTGCCCCCCAGCCTGACACTCACAACACATACGCTGCTTTGGTGCCACCAACCAGTTGTGCCAGCAAGGTTTTGGCTGCTGGGCTGGAGGTGATGGATCCTCAGCAGGGAGGCTGTGGCCAGAGCTGCCCAGCCCTGTGGGACTCACTGACCTGTGCTGTCTGCATCACCTGTCAGCCACCTCACGCCTCTGCCTTGCTCACCTGGAGCAGAAGAGGCAGGAAAAGTGTTCTGAAAGCCGCGTACAATCCTGACTTTACGTCCAGCGACCCTCAAGATGTAAATGTCTAATGAATGTGTCACTGGAGGTATCTGGGCACGCTGGTTTGCCAGCCGAGTGTATTTGTTGAGAGGGTGTCACCAATAGTAGCAGTAAAATGTGGTTGCTTTGTCATGCCAGCTTTGAGAAACACTGTTTCTACTCCCCTTTTTAATTATGTGGGTCTCAAAATAATGGCAGCACTCTTTCTTATCAATGTTTCCACTTGTTGTGATTTAAGTGGAGTTATTTGGCATTTTTCTTAATTAAAAAAAAAAAAAAAAGAAGTGATTATTAAAGCATGTGTCTGCAGTCAGTGGGCAAAGTGAAATGTGGGTATCCATGGGGGTGGGAATGATTAAGACTGGCTGACCCTCAGGGAAAAAGTCCCTTTGGACAATGCACAGACAAATGGACACGGAGAGAATTAGCCACTGGCAATTTGGGGGGTAGGAATGACTATAAAGTGAGCACACTCGCCCACCTGCTATAAAACTAATACTGGAGTATATATGTGGTAGAATGTACTTGAAAAGAATTACTTTTTTCCCCCACATAACCTCCCTTTTTTCTCTCTCTCTTTTAATCTTGTAGTTATTGCACTGGAGAAGAAGAACATCATCAGTAAACTTGGAGACAACGCCACACTAAGTTGCATTTATAACGAAAGAGACTTGCAATTAAAAAATCTACGGGTATATTGGCAAATAGCTGATGGTGATCAAGGAAAGTGTTCAGTTGTACATGCATTGATCTCTGGCCAAGACAATAACAGTAATCAGTGTATTCACTTTAAAGACAGGACTCAATTATTCTGGGATAGGTTGGAAAATGGGGATTTTTCTCTGCTATTACTAAATGTCAGCCAGAGAGATGAACATACATACAAATGTGTGGTACAGGAGAAAACTGAATATACCCGAGTGATTCACCAGGCAGAAGTGGTTCTCAGTTTAGCAGGTAAGAACTTGTGTCACTTTGCCCAAATTCTCATTTCTGCTTTTCAAATTCGCACTATTTCAGTGTCATATTTAAGCACACCTTTAACTTTGAAACAGACTTTTGCCCTTTGCTGAGATGAAATCTGCTTAATTTAGATGTTACAGACAGGGAATGTAAACGTTGGAGAATACATGTAACAAGTGTTTACCCAGTGTCTGTTTCTTTTCTTCTTGTTTTTCATGGATATGAGGGCTCTTGCATGTGACTGGGTGACAGCAGCTTAAGTTGGTCCTTTCTTCCTTTGGGTTTGGCTTTAACCGTCTGCCCTCCCAGTGATCCTCTCAGCTCTGGCTTACAGACCAAACCTGCAGGTGTTCCCTTTGAAGTCATGAGGGTGTTGAGAAATACAGCAATTCTCCTTGAGAAGCCATGTCAAAATTTTCTCTTGTCAGTATGTTTCAAACAACTATTTCTATTTTTTCTTGCTCTGCAGCGAGTTACAGCCAACCAATACTCAGTGGACCAATAAGAAACAGTAGCAGCACTGGAGAGGAGGTGACCTTCAGCTGCAGGTCTGGCAATGGATACCCAAGGCCCAAAGTTTACTGGATCAATAAAGTGAACAACAGTCGCCTGTCTCCGTTAAAGCTAGACATCACACCCCACAACGATGGCACTTTCAGCGTTTTTAGCACACTGAAAGTGGAAGCCACTTCTAACATGCAAATAGAGTGCTCCATAGAAAATGAGATGCTGCAGGAAAATCTATCAGCCAACTGTAAGTCCCTTCATGCTGCCTCACGTTTTCTAGATGGCAGGAACATCAACCAATGTGTCTCTGTCTGTAGATGTGCACTAACGAGGGCTGTGCATTAATTCAGTAGTTCCAAAAAGTCCTGAGAAGATCCCAGGCTTTGTTTCAAGCTCTAGTTATGCATAGCCATGGACTTGATGTTTAATTCTTCCACATTGAAGTGAATACCCCATCAAGTGTATAATGACAACAGCACTGAGAAGCTCTTGCATCTGAGGCAGTCACTGGGCTTTACCCTTTAGTTCCTCAGGAACACGATGGTTTGGGGAATCACGTTGTTTTTTAGGGGCCACCGTAGAGAAGATCCATGATTTCTGACCCCCTACCCAATGGCCTTGCAACACTCACATTTGCTCTTTACTCTGCCTAGTTTCCAAGTTCAGTTTTCAGCCTCCAGAACTCAATTTAATACAGTGCACAACTTAAACTAGGTCTGCAGCAAATGGGCAATACGAGCTCAATAGAACAATGTACCTAACAGCACAAGTATAATATGCTAGTTATTGCTGATGTGCTGATTAATAGTAAAAGTAAGTATTTAGTCACTCAACTGTTCACAAAGCCACCAAGTTACTTTAAAAAAAAGCTATTAAGATGTTACAGTTACAGTACCACTGCTGCAGTTCATTATTTCCAAAAAGCTGTGTAGAGAATCTGTGTGGAGTGGGAAGGCTGATCTGGAGGTGGCTGTTTGATCTCGTTGCTGTTTCTGGTCCTGCCTGCAGCCACACCTTTCTCTCACAGGTCTCTGCACCCTGGTGTAAGGAGGTTGGAATGTTTCCATGACTGTAGCTGGATACCCACAGTTAATTTACCTGAACACCCCAAACACTGATCCCATGAATGCAGGCAAATGATATAAACTGCTTCCAGGAACAAAAACTGAACCCATGAGCAGAAGTTGCACAGTAGAGTGTTTATGAGATGATACACCATGCTGTCATCCCAAATTAAAGGAAAACTAAGTAACCTCATCATTAGTTTCCTAATGGCATTGTGTCATATTGTCTTCTGAGGGAAAAGACCTTCATATTACTATTTTTGGGGGGTTTTTTTAAAGTCTCACCATCACACTTGAAAGAGTTAGAGATGTGATCTGAAACCTTCAGTTTGCAGCAATGAATGAAGAAGATTCTTCACTAACTTCAGGGAAACAGGTTTTCACCCATTTTTCTGAATACCATCAAATTTACATTATAGATTCTGTATAGATTTATTTTCAGCTGAGTCTAGATACAAGCCCAAACATACAGTCTCTCAAAGCTGTAAGGAAAGAAGAAAAAGGAAGAAAGAAGGATGGATGCAATATGATTACAGGGAAGAGTAAACTGGTATTTAGACATCATTAGTTGGAGATGTGTCTTGCTCAGAAGGAATCACCAGAATCACAGTGATATGAATAGCACAAATCTTTAGTCCTTCAGAATTTTTTTATGCATGTAAAACGTGGTGAAATATTTGCCTGGTATGAAATGTGAAAATTTACACCTTATTACATTCTTTTCTATTTTATTCTAGACACGCAGCAGAAGCGAAGCAATGGTTCTGGCACAGAAAGTGACAAAAACCTAGAGAAAAAAGGACGAGGTGCTCAAGCAGCTGGCATCATTGCCATTGTCCTTCTGATAGGTCTTCTAACTGTTTTAATCTGCTGGCTGTGGAGAAGGAGGTCCTCCAATCTAGTGTCCTACACAGGTAATGAGACACTTCATTTGCATGACCAAATTTTAAGAATTCTTTTTCACTTGCCAAAATACTTAATGTTATCCAACAGGAAGAGGTAAAGTATGACTAAGCTGCCTGCACACGGCAGCAGGAAATCACGCCACTATTAAAAACTTGGGGTGCACTGGGGAGGAAATGTAGTGCCCCAGGATATGTTATTCTTTATGGTTTTTTCCTCCTGTGTCTGAGCCTCACAGGAAGTAATTTCTGGATGTGAGAGTAACTCGGACTTTGTGCCTGCTCAGGTCATGGTGTGTCAGCTGTGATCCCTGCAGGCACTTTCTGGACAGATGGCATGAAATGGGACTGGGGTCAGTAGCTCGCTCAGCTGAGCACAGCTTGAAGCAGAAATCAGAGCATAATTCAGTCCTGAGAGCTTTAGAGTCACTGGCTGGATGATGAAGGGTCAGGATCCCACTGGGATCAAGCAGAAATGCAGCTTGTCTCACTGTCACATGTGTACTCTTGTGTAGCTGGATTTGCCCACGTGTGTGACTCTAAAAAAGCTCTAAAAGGCATCTTGTGAACAGAGTGAGTCTGCCAAGGTACCTGAGTACTTGCTCTGAGCCCCTTTGCAGCTATCCAGGAGCTAGCATCTAAGGGAGCCGGGACAAACACACTTTTCATGGACAAGGACAATCCATGTTTTCAGTCCGTGCCCTCTTCCTCAATGCCAGCAAGTGTGGGTGCCTCAGAAAAGATCAAGGGAAAGCAGGGTAGTGATCTTGTCCAGGATCTGCAGCAGCTCTTGTAGAAGTAATGTCCTTCCTTCAGAAACAACCCAAGAGTGAGGCAGGACTTTGTCCCAAGACAGGGAGCAAGGCAATCACTTCAATCCTAAAATCTCTCCTTCCTGAAATGGTAGCCTGGGTTGTAAGCAAATAGAATATTGGACTGCATTTTACAGAACATTTAGCACACTGAACCCTCAGCTTTAGTGGATGTTGCTTAATATTAATCTCATTTGTCTGAAGACTCTGGTTATCTATCCTGCATGCTGAAACCCATGCATTTGTTTCAACAGATGTCCAACCAGAAGAAGACCAAGGAGGACTCAGCTGTAAGTATTAATAATATATTATTTTATTTGTCTCAAGAGCGACTTACCTTCATAGCTTCAGCATTCAAGTTCAGCACAAGCCTTTAGATTAAACTTTCTGGATGATACAAACTGAAGCATTTTTTGGGCACTACATCCTAGGAGGTCTTGCTTCATGTCTGTGAACCTGAGCCTATACACACCCAATTTAAAAAACCCCTCTCCTTTCCTACAAAAAACATGCTGTTCAGACCTTCACCACATTCATATTTTTATAAGCAAGAATGCAATATTGCAGGCCAGCTGGTTTACAAATTCATTTATTATTTATAGTAGAGGAAAAATAAAAATTGGGTAAAAAAAAGAGAGATTTGGAAAAACAAACTAGCACAGAGGACTTGCAAGAGTGCAGAGAGGGTGAAATACCTGCCTATTTTATATCTCATTTGGTAATTGCTACTGGAGCAAATAACTCAGCAGAAAAGGCAGGAAATACTGTGGTTTCACCAAAACTGTAAGAGTTAAAGCATAGTTTGCTGTAGCAGATGCTGGGAATGTACCCAATTCATAGTATCAAGCAGAAGCAAAATAACCCTCAATTTAAAAAACCTTCTCTGGAACTTCTTTGGCAGTCATGAAAACTGGGTTAATGGTCAGTTATTTTCCAGACCACAGCCTGATCCCCAACATTTGTGTTTGCTAAGCATCAACAGGCATTGCACTCTCTTCTGTAGAGCACAATCTGTGGAGGAGAATGGATTTTCTCCTTTTGTTCCTGTGAACTGCATTAACGTAACCCAAGCAGTTGATTTAAGGTCAACTTTTTCTTCTCCAGACTTGCTTATATCCTTCTTGATTAGATCCCTGGACTTAGCCCATAAGTAAAAAAAACCTCTGTGACATAAATAAAAGTAAATATTTGTCTTGTATTGAAGGCTGCTCTAGCGTGATTTGTCCACAAAGAACAAAGCAAAGCCTTCCACATGCTGTCTTTTCCTTGACGTGTCCACACCACTTGTGGAAGAGGACATGGGACAGCAGCTTTGGTGGCTCACTGATGACAAAAGCTGTCCCACCTCTGAGGGCCATCTTTTGGGCATCCCAATTTAAGGGCAACTTGGATGAATACCAGAGAAATGAGAATGTTCCAGGGAATGTGATCTCTGGTGAGAGATGCTGTGTCTGTTATGGTTATGTCTGTTTAGGCTGAGAAGGCCAGGCTGATTGAGGACACAATAACAACTCTCTTCAGAGTGTCTTTAGAGAGGATGGGACAAGTTATTTATCGTGCTAACCCAGCTGACACTGCACTTAAGGCACAACAAAGGAGATTTAAGCTAGATATTAGAAGAATATGTCTAAGGGTAATGGTAGTTGAGCACTGAGGCAGAGAGTTTGTCCAGCTATCAAGTCTTCATCAGTTCAGTTTTTTTGCTTTGTTTTTTCCTAACAGAAAATCTGGCAGAAATTACTTCGAAATAAAGCTGGTACTACTTTGGTACAAAAGATGGGCTCTAGGAGAGTTTCTAGCCTAATTCAATCATCATTTGGTATTTTCAAGCCAGTTGTATGTGGTAGGTAGGGGTAAGGCACTGGGGAGGTGCACCCAGGGGGATGGTCTGCCACAGCATCTTGCTTTTCAACGCTGCTGTGAATGTGCTTCTGCTTCTGGCACCTTATGAAGAAGGTCAGATTGTTTCATGGGCAGTGAGAATCCTGAATACTGCAAACCAGAATGAGGTTACTGAAACTAACTTTGCTGTTAAAAAGGAAAAAAAAAAGAGTTTGGAAACTGTGAGGAAGGCAGATTGTAAAGAAGAGTAACTCCATCCTGGCGGGGTTAGTCTCTGCAGACACCCATTCCAGTCAGTGGGGCAGGATGCTCTGGTGAGGAGAAATTCAGAGCTGGAGCAATTCTGAGCTACTTTCTGAAGGAATCCCTTCATTTCCTGAGAGAAGCCTGGGGAAGCTGCCACAGATGGGCTTTGTGCACGTCATTCTCTGAAATAGTTTAAAATGAACCCAAGGTGACACTGACGTCCCTGCACAAGGGAGGGGGATGTTAGCAGGAAACCACTTTTTCCATTCGCCCAGAGAGGCACTTCCAGACTGTGGCATGAGGACAGAAAGCCCCCAGTGTCTTGGGTATCCAGGCAGGACTTCACCCCAGTCAGTTCTCTCTCAGCAGCATGAATGTGTCTTTTCCATAGATTTGCAGCTTGTTCCAGTGGTTACATAGGAAAAACAATGCTAGGAATGATTATTTCTGGGGAAGCTTTTTGTCTATTTTTTATAAAAAGAAGTTATTTTGTTTTTAGAGCCCCTGCCTAAATGGAAGGTCTGCCAACAATCTGGGCAGCTGGAGATGTGTCAAGAGAAGCATCATTCCCTCAGTGGCAGCATTGTTTGTAATACAAGTGACAGATTTCTGCCAAGAGAGATGGCAAAAATTAATTAAAAAAAGCTTCTAGAACACAAGAGACAGGAAAATCTGCTGGATTTTTGTTCCAGCCACTGACTGTGCTCACAGAACAGTTGGGCCACCACTCCAGCTCAGCACTTTGAACAGTCCTCTGTGATTGTCAGTGATTTGGGCACCTGTACTGGGGAAAGCAGAAAGCCTGAGACTCAGCTGCTCTGTGCCAGACCACTGGAAACTGGTGACTGCCCAGTCGCTCATCATCATCCTTGAGGACTTTGCCAGGAGCAGAAGCAGCCGCGTTTCAGGAGCGTGGGAAGTTCTTGCTGTCACCTTACCCTGAGGATGACTGCTGCATGTGGAGAAAGGCAGCTAAAAACAAAGAAAGAAAACTGAAGGACTCTGCAAAGTGAGATTTGTGACCTTTCCCATGTTTCTTTTTCTTTAGAGTACAATCCTTCCATTGTCTGTTTTCACCAGCTTCATGTCACTGTGTACAGAACCAGGCAGAACACTTTGACCCAGTCCTCCAAAAATGGGAGTTGCTCTAATGGGGTTAAGCACTGAATGTGTTAACATAAGGGAAGGTGCCTTCTTTAAATGCACTTGGTGGCAACATTTTGGTTTTTACCAAATATTCCACCAAAAAGGGGACTTCCACTTTCGACAGGAGCCAGCTGTGAGAACAAACAGGCTGTGGAAATCTGACCAATTAAAAATAGTGCTCTCTGCTATGTTAATGTCAGGTTACCTGGACTTACCCTTTTCAGGATGGAACAAAAACTGTGGTTGACCTCTGCTTGATTCAACTGAATCTTTATTTAAGCACTTTCCTGTGGCTTCTGGGGAAGATTTTAAACTGAAGGTTTTAAACTGAACTTGTGCTTTTGTCTCATCCTTACACTCACCCAACAAAACAACAAAAAAAAGTGCAAATTTTATCAGTGTGTTGTCTCTGAATGTCCAGAAAGCCAAGAACTGCAGTTTCCTTGTGCCAGTGCATGTGCCTTGCTGTTTCAGCCCCAAGTCAGCCAAACTGATTGGTTGAAAATAGCAAAACAGTAAACTTTGCTGATTATATGAAACTTTGAAGGAGGAGGAATTTTTACTGGCTCTCTTACCCAGATGGAACTGTTTCCCCATCTTGTCATGGGGGGATGGAGATTATTATTTTAAACTGACCTCTGGAAAAACTTGACCTCTCCTGCACCAGTGGTAGACTAAAATTAATGATTTTTGCAAATAAGTCATAGCCTTGTTTGTTCTTGCTCTGTGTGTGAGGCACTCCAGTATCAACTCTGAGCTCAGACACTGATTTTTCATATCAAGATCGGCTTTCAAGTCCCTGCCAAGTGAAAATTTTGTTGTCCTCACATCAGGTGGAACCCAGAACCATTTGGTAATAGTGCAGCAGTTCTCTCTTGTCATAGCAATAACCCCAGGGAGGCTGCCAGCTGAATAGCTGTGCTCCTCTCATGTCCATGAATCCAGATATTAGATATTTTCTGAGTCCAGATCTAGTCTTCAGTGAACTCTAAAGGGAACTTGCTTGAGGAAAGCTTACAGACACCTTTAATGTGAACAGCATCTCTGTAGATGTGCAGGGTAACCATTTCCTAGTGGTTCAGTAAAAAGTCCTGCAGCCATTTCCTCCTTATCTGTCACATGAAGTTGTTTTGTGCAGCTTCTGGTGCTGCTGTACCTGACAGAAGCCTTTTCTATAAGGAGTTTCCACTTTTATATTCTGCAGCTGTAATGGTTCAGAGATGTAAGAAGTGACCTGGCAGTCACTCTGCAATATGTTATTAAAACTAATCTGTACTGGTTGGAGTTTCTTAACTTCTGGGTTACTTTATGGATACACCTAAATACAAAAGCCTTTTCTTGCAAACTCTGTGCTTTCATTTAGTTTAGGGTTCCAGCTATTCTTAGAGGTAAGTAAATCCTAGATGACAGTTGGTTGTTACCATCCAAAGAACTTGGGAATTCTGTAATAAGAGTTTTTGTTGTTATGTGCCATGTTTGTATTTTAAATAAAATCTATTCATTCTTCTGGATGTTTGATTAAACCCTATCAACACACAGAGACAGGTCAATCCAAGCCATTGCCCCCACCCAAAGTGTGTTTTACTGTCAGCCACATCCCTCATTGCTCCTTTTCAAAGCCTTCAGATAAGGGGAGACAAACACAACACAGAGCTGACCACCTTTGCTTTATTTTAGCTCACACAACAAAACCCCTTGAACAGCACAACAAACTCCACAAAAGCCACACAGTAGCCTGAAGGCAGCACTAAGCCTGGGCTGATTCATCCATTTCTCACCCAACTTCACAACCCCAAGCAGAGCAAAGGTACAACACACACTCCTGCTTCCAGAACTGAAACCAGCTCATTGCAGTCCCTGAGCACCAGCATCCCTCTGTTTGCCTTCGTTGAAGACACCAGCTCACATGAACCACATATCCCGAGCAACAAACACATGCACAGGAAAGCAACACTTGATGCAGATTTGGAGGAGGACTAAAAAATGGATTCACTTTCACAGAAAAGCGAAAGACTTTTGTTGTGGCGTGGCTGGTAAACCACAAATGAAAAGCCCCAAGAGAAAAGATGTGTTGCTACTTAGTGATCTGAATCCATCTGTCCTGTTCTCAAATTCACTATTTAAATCTTTTTACCTGTAAGAGCTGAAATATCTCTTTTGCTGAAAAAAGCATTCCCTTTTTCCACTTAACAACCCTGACTCCAATAACTTTTCTCAGTAGCCATAGCATACAGTGCTATGTCAAACAAACCTTATTAGTTGCTTTCCCAGCTTGTAAAGTGAATCTTTCTCATATTTGTAGCAAACATGCACAGAAGTTCACGTTACCCCCTAAGTGTAATTTCTCTAACCTCTCTCTTTTCTGGAGGAAGAGAAAGTGCTCTAAAGGATAATTGAGTACAGCCTAATTCCACAGGGAGAGAACACCCCCATCCCCACACGTGTTAGGCTCTTAGGGCTTCTCCTCTCAATATGTGGTGGGCATTAGGGCCTTCACCACCTTCATGATATGATATGGGATGGAATCGTTGTAATCTGGTCTCCATTTGAGGATTATTGTGGAGCTCCTGGAGCAAGCCTGGAACAAGGGTACAAAGGTGATTAGAGATCTGGAGCACCTCAGTGATGAGGAAAGGCTGAGGGAGCTGGACCTGTTCAGCCTTGAGGAGAAATGACAGAGGGGACCTCATCAATGTCTGTCAGTGTCTGCAGGGAGTGGTCAGAGCGTGGACCAGGCTCTGCTCCATGGTGCTGAGAAGCAGGACAAGAGGAATGGGCAGAAACTGATGGACAGAAAGTCCCACCTGAACATGAGGAAGAACTTTTTGTTGAGGGTGGCTAATCACTGGAACAGGTGGTCCAGAGAGACTGTGGAGATCTTCCCTGGAGATACTCAAAAGCTGTCTGGACACAATCCTGTGTAACATGTTCCAGGGGATCCTGCGTGAGCAGGGAGGTTGGACTGGATGACCAACTGTGGTCCCTTCCCAACTTACCCATTCTGTGTTGATAAAAGGCACCCCACATGTTCTTTGAGGTGATCTCCTCTGCATCTGGCATCCCAGGGAATTACAGAGCAGTAGCTTCTATCTCATTCATCTTTCAGGACACACTTACTTGACAACAGGTCAGTTTGTACAATTACCTTCCAACACAGGAAAAATGCTTCCAATATTTCCTGTTATCAGCACCACTTAGCATAATTGCTGTGTCTGAACCATGCTCCGTGCTGCAAAATGCGAGTCCTTGGCAGCAACTCATGTGACGTTACTATTAATCACAAACTCTTTGTTTGAATATTGTTAGGAAAGGGCCTGTCTCCCATTTTAGTCTGGCACAGAAAGCTGCTGTGGAGAGATAGATGTTCATATATCAAGGACACTTAGGCCAACCTTTGAACTTGCCCAAAATAGGTGCCAGCAATTTACTAATAAATTACTTATTTGTTTTTCTGTAATTCCAAGAAGTGCTGCTTAGGGCAATTGTGTAATTGACAAACTTGGACACAGAATCGTGCTCAAGAGTCACACAAGGCTGTCTGCAGCTGACTTGGTGCTTGCACTCGTGTCTGCAGCTTGTAGAGACCTTCTTCCACTTGCTGGACTGGAAAGTCTGCTCCTTTGCAGCGTTCACCCCAGTAGACATCATAAGTCAACAGAAGCCGTTTGCTAATTTTGAATGGGATTACACTGCACAAAAAAAAGTTCACCTCTAAAAAAATTCACGGGGGAGGAAAAGGTATCTCTCATTCAGACAGGAAATCTTATAAGAATCTGTCAGTTAGAAGCTACAGTAACACAGCCATAATGTGGACAGGGAGTGACTGCAAATATTTTCTTCTTTGTTTCTTCTGCCAGATCTGTGCTGTCACATGTCATCCCTCTCGCAAAGCTGAGAGTGCATTTTTGAAACAAGATCAGATTTGCTTGCCAAAACTACTTTTTTCACAGCATCATGCTGGACTAGAAGCAACTCTATACCGCTCAATTCATTCCTTTATCAGTCAGACTTACCATTATTGTGTTACCTAACTTCTAAAATGCATTACCACTGCAGTTATTGCAGTTTCTGTTACTAAAAATAGGTCAAGGGATAAAGGTGCAAAGTGCCTGAGCTGTAGCTATTTTTATAACAGTAGGCAAACATGAAATATCTTTATCACCTTATTGGAAGTCTTATTAACCAGCTCAGATCAGTGATTAAACTCTACATCAGCAAAGTACTACAAGTCCCATCATAAAGCTTTCAATGCCTTTTCTTTTGTTTTCCATGCTGTCATGACCTAAATCTGGGTATGCTCATACTTCTATCTGCAGCACAGAGGGCTGCTATCTTATTTGAGATACATTATTGAATTTTCTTATCAAAACCGTGAGAAAAATCCAGCCCTGTGTTGGTTCCTGACCTACTGAACAAGGCAGGAGGACAGGCCAGAAAATGACCACGCTTTCCAGGAGAATTCATTGACTGATTCCACACAGGGTGAGGCAGGGAGACACCACCCTGGGAAGGTCTCCTGCACTCAGCTGACACAGAAAGCATGCCCAGAAACAGAAGGTCTGGAGAAGGTGAAGCAGTGGCTTTGGAGACAAGGAAGTCTCCAGGGACCCCCGACAGGGTGAGCCTTGGTGCCAAGGTCTCTTCTCAGCAGGTGGGTATCCCATAGAGAGTCCTGGGCACACCCCAGTGCTGAGGGGTAAGTGCCTTTGAGCAGGAAAAATTGAAAGAATACATAATTAAATAAATACATAAATAAATAAATAAATAACCCCCGAACTTTGCACAACTGTTCTGCTTAACTTCAGATTATCTGTTTATTTATTTGGAGTTGCATTTTTCATGACTACCATGAGGCAGACAGCTGCCTGCCCATGGTACTTCGCATGGGACAGCTTGATCCAGCTGAGAGGAGGAACAAAAAAGAAAAGCGGGGGGGGAATTAAAATAATTTAATCTGCTCCAGCCCAGTGACAATTCGCCAGTCCTCAGGAGATGAAGCTCTGTGGGAAAAATTGATTGTTTTTAAATTTATTTTTATTTAAAGTAGTACTTANCTGAGGGGTAAGTGCCTTTGAGCAGGAAAAATTGAAAGAATACATAATTAAATAAATACATAAATAAATAAATAAATAACCCCCGAACTTTGCACAACTGTTCTGCTTAACTTCAGATTATCTGTTTATTTATTTGGAGTTGCATTTTTCATGACTACCATGAGGCAGACAGCTGCCTGCCCATGGTACTTCGCATGGGACAGCTTGATCCAGCTGAGAGGAGGAACAAAAAAGAAAAGCGGGGGGGGAATTAAAATAATTTAATCTGCTCCAGCCCAGTGACAATTCGCCAGTCCTCAGGAGATGAAGCTCTGTGGGAAAAATTGATTGTTTTTAAATTTATTTTTATTTAAAGTAGTACTTAAAGAAGAGCTCCCATTAACAAACATATACTCTGGCCAGCTGGAATGATTAACCACAAAACCACCAGGCATGCACAGAGTGAGCCAGTGTCTTTCATCAGCATTTTTGGCAATGTGGCAACTGCTGACCAGCTTCATACAATGAAGCCTTAGGTTCAGTGTGCCTTAGGTTCATTTTTGAGCAATTCCTGCTGCATCACAACATAATCTGCGTAGAAAATTATTTCTAAACAAACATTCAAACAATGATTCCTCAGGAACAGAAAACTTGGCCAAAGGAATCTACCAGTTTCTGTGGCTGCATTTATTGCATCAATAGACCTTTGAGTCTTGGGAAACAGTAGTAGATATTCCACGTGTCGAATACCTCCTCTAGCATTTTATACTATACCAGATTTTGCATTTTATACTATACCAGTTTTTGCATTTGGTTTTAGAGTTCCCAGGTCACCGGTGCTCAGGCTTGAGCACCCCACAGCCACGAGGGATACCAGGCACAAGAGGTGTGCCCCTGCCTGCATATTTTTGAGAAGTTTTGGGGTGGGGTTGAAGGGCAGGAAAGGAAGGGAATTGTTTGGTTTAGTCTCCAGGCAATGCTGCTGCAAACAGCGAGGAGGGAACCACTGAACTTTTGCACCTAGGCAGAAGCCAGGTAAGAAGTTGGCTGTGAAGCTGGGAATGGACCCTAAACCCCTCCTACACAGGTCTGGCTCTACAGCCCAGCAATCTTATTCATCTCTCACTACACGTTTTACAAAGCAAGCTATAATCTTAATCTCTGCACTCCCAGGTGATGGGATAGAGCACCCAGACCAGTGATAAATAATTGCATAACATATCTCTGATATATTATATCTCAGCTGGAAGCTCCATGCAAGCAGTCAGCACAGCTGCAGAGGTGAGCACAAAGCAGCAGCCCACAAAAGCGTATTTGAACAGAGATAAAGTGTAATTTAGCAAGGTGCCAAGTGCTGGTCAAATTTTGCAAGGAGATAAACAAGACAGCATGTGGGTCCCTCAGCGTCCTTGTCTGAGTGGCAGAACTGTCACAGACTGGATGCAAACACGACTTGAACGGCACTGCTTTCATTCAGACTATTTATTTTTTGGGTAGGGTAGATTGATATTCCTATCTCCCCCACACCCCAACGTGTCAAAGCTCGTGTCCCTGCTCACTGCCAAGATAGCACAGACTGTTTTTTGCCCTCTTGAGGTGCTGCACCCCACAGGTTGGCAGAATACCAGCAACTTAACTACGCAGTGATTAGAGCCTGCCTGAACTTTTGCACTAGTAAAAATTGTGCCTCCTCTCATGAAATTTAAAAAATAAATATTGGTTTTTAGCTAAGGTGAAGTCCAAGATCTGAAGAGTTGCTGCTATATACTTTGCCCATCACAAGGTCCCTGCTCACCCTGCTGTCTCTGTGGGTCACAGCCACAGGGAAGGTGCTGGGCCTTAAGGGCCTTTGGACACTCACAGCACAGCAGGTGTTGCTGAACTAAACAACTTTCCCACTATTAGACCAGCTTCTGATAGGCCAGGGGTAAAGGACTGCAGATAACAACTGCAGAATGGGCACTTCAATTGCAGCTGACATTTACATTAACACATGACCCTTCAGAGCCAAAAAACCCTCTACAAAATATAGTGAGAGTGGCTGGATCTGCAGTTGTGTTTAGAAATGAATGTATTAGGCTTGACAAACCTCACACAGGATACCAGAGAGCATAGCTGGTGAGAGCATAAACCAAGTTGTAGGGTGTTTAGCTCTTGGATTTCATGGTATCCCTGCCATGCCTAAATGGAAGAACTGCCTCTGTAATTAGGCTTAGCTTGAGCAGTTGCATCAGTGAAGGACTACAGATGGGATTGCTGGGACTGTGCTGAACCTCCCCCAGGTACCTCTGCTCAGTGCTTGGCTTATACAATGCACACCATCACAAGCATCTGCCAAGCAACAATCAGGCTCCCCTTGCTGCAACAAGGGCAGGCTCAGCCCACTCGGGCCCTGCCCTGCTCAGCTAACCAGGCAAGACTGCCAATGTCATTTTTTCTACATGGGGAAAAGGATGCTGAGGGGTGACCTTGCTGCTCCTTCAGCACCACGCCTAAAAGAGTTCAAAGAGGACCTGGGCAACATTCTTAGTCACTTGGTTTAGTTTGAGAGTCTTGCAAGGAGCAGGAAGCTGGGTGCTTATGTGTCCCTTCTGACTTGAGGTAGTCTATGATTCTAGGAGAGGTTCAGATTTCCCACAAGAAAGCATTTCTTTACCAAGAGAGGGGTCAAACACTGGAAAAGGCTCCCTAAAGTGGTGCTCAGTGGCCCAAGCCTGTCAGTGTTCAAGAGGCATTTGGACAGTGCCCTTAACAAGTTTTGGTCAGCCCTGAAGTGGTCAGGCAGGTGGACTAGATGGCCCTTCCAACTGAAACAGTCTATTCTATTTCTTGGTTTTTTTGGGAGGAAAGCAAAGAATCATGGAGCAACTTATACTTTCAACACCTCCATGTTTGTGCTTTCCACACCTCCCAATCCCGTGAATCACCTTCAGTCAGCCTGAAAAGTGTTATCATTTAAGGGATCACACTGACAAAAGCAGCAAAATTCAGTTTCGCAGTTCGTTCCTTTCTCACAGTTCCCATTCCTACTGGCATGTTCAAGTCATTAGGCCTCAGTTATAACTGGATATTTCTTGCCAAGTATCTCCTATTGCCAGAACTTAGGACATCTCTTGGACAGCAGCACTGCTGATTATTGCCTCTTCCTCTGCAAATGGGCATGCTGCTTCAATTTTTGCTACTCTGATTGCACCACAAAAAGACTTCCACAGTTGTTCAAAAGCCAGTAGGAAAACTCATTATTTTCTCATATCTCTGCATCTGCCCTCAACCTGGGATATGAGTCCTAACCACGTAAGGTATTAGCTAAATTTGTGTAAACAAGTGAAACCAGGCACAACCAGGATTGCTTCCCACGGGCTGGAAAGCCTCAGTCTGCAGCCAAATCCAAAATGCAAATAAAGTACACAGATTCGGGTACTCACCAGCCTGATGTAAACAGTCTTTTTGTTTCCACCTGAACTGGAGAAAGATTAGGTTTAGCAACAGGAAGTAGAGAAGATGAGCATGGCAAGACACAGCTACTGCTGGTCTTTACTGCCTTACCCAAAAAACCTTGCTGTCTTCTGCTCAGAATGACAAAAGAAGAAGAGTTTTCACTTTTCTTCTGAAGAGAGCTTGGTTAAGACCGTGTTATTTGGCTCATCTGAGAAAAAACCAGGAGTGGGGCGAAGAGAAAAAAATTTATTAGCAGATAAGATCACCAATATTAATAAGTTGTGATGAATAACAGACAAAAAAAGACTCAACTTTTTGCAGTACTCTGCCAGCAGGCTTAGAAGCCATTCTGACTACAGACACAAGCAGAGGGAAATAGACAACTAAAAAAAGGAATATTGCAAGGTTGCAACATGCTATCATAGCACCAAATGAAAATACACAGATCCCTTGTCCAGACTGCACCAGTACTTAGCTGAATGCAAGTTTATATTCCAGATACAGGAAATTAAAGTATATAAACCGTTCATTCTTCCATCAATTCACTTGTAGGCGATGAAAACAGTCTGGCTCTGACTGTGGAAAGCATCTGATTCACAGTGTTTGAATTGGCAGATGTGTGGGCAACTGTGTTTGGTAACAAAGCAAGGGAGTTGTGCTCTGTGGAAAGGGAGGCTGTATTTTGCTTCTGCTGGAAGCCTTTTAGCAAATATGCAGGACATAGCAAATGGAAGGCAGAAAGCACATTTCTACAACCTGAAAGCAGCATGACAAAGGTACTGATCATTTGAACATCTCCAAACACTGAAGCGAGGAATCCCAGGGACTGAAAACCAGCAAGATATTAGGCATGAGTCAGCTTAAAGATTTGTGTCAACTTGGTAGCTTGTCTCAACAAAGTTTTGTTCTGTGCTTGGTTCTTTGCAACGTGTAGGACACAAGAAGAAAAACTATATCAAGAGGCCTGCATGGATGAACAAGGAGATCCTGGCAAAACTCAAGTACAAAAGAAAGCATGCAGAGCATGGAGCAAGGGTGGGTAACATGGAAGGAACCAAGAGACACTGTCTGAGCATGCAGAAACATGGTTAAGAAAGCCAAAATCCACCTGGAATTGGATTCATTCAGGGTCTTGATGGGATGCACCAATGAGGGCTGAGGGAGCTGGCAGATACCACTGCAAGGCCACTCCTGATAATCCTTGACGGATCATGGCAATTGTGAGCAGTGCCAGAGAGGAGAGCAAACATCACCCCTGTCTTCAAAAAGAGAAAGAAAAAGAATCCACGCTGAACACAAGTCAGCATTGTCTCCTTGTGGCAAAGGTTAATGGTATCCTGAGCTCCCTTAGGCAAAATACTGTCTGCAGGTTGAGGGAGGTGATCCCTTCCCTCTCCTCAGCACTGATGAGGCCACTCCTGGAGTTCTGGGCTCTCCCATATAATAAATACATTAATTTAAAGGAGAGAGAGTGCAGTGAAGGGCCACAAGATGATGAAGAGACCAGAGTATGTGTTCTGTGAGGAAAGGCTGAGAGAGCTGGGGCTGTTCTGCCTGGGACACAGAAGGCTCAGGTGGGATTTCATCGGTGTATGGAAATACCTCCAGGGAGGGCTCAAAGAGGACAGAGCCAGGCTCTCTTCAGTAGTGCCCAGTGGCAGGACCAGAGGGAATGGGCACACACAAGAGGCTCTGTCTGAAGATAAAGTAGGTGGCCTGGCTTGAGCAGGGGAGTGGAACCAGATCACTTCCAGAGGTCCCTTCCGATCTCAACCACTCTGGGACTGTAGAAAAGTTATGACTGGATTTTGAAAGTGTATAGCCGTAGCAACAGCAGTCTCCTTCAGGTCACTCAACCCATGCTAGGTTTAATAGGACAATGCTGAAAGAACAGGAAGGGTAGGAAGAAAGATATATTTCTTTCAGTCTTTTCTCTCTGTCAAGATAAACAATTATAAGCCAGTATTGAACTGCTGCCAGGTCCTCATTTTCGTTCAAGTCTAACTACACTCAGCATAGCACAGTGGAACACTGAGCAATCACAGCATCTCGCTTCTGCCACATGAGCCATCAACGAGCCTGGAAAAAAAATATCCCCGTCAAAAACCAACTCCAAACCAAAGCACAACCACACGACCACACTCTGGAGAGATTTATCCTGGTGAGCACTCACCACGGATCAGTGTGACATGTTTGTATTTATCACTCAAAATCAAACTGAGTAATAACTCTATGGCCATGCCCGCCAGACCCGCAGCCTTCACTCCAGACCATTAAATGGCCACAGGTGTCTATGGCTCCTGCATTTTTGTACACTGAGAGGTTTTGAAAGAATGCACTAGTGATCCATATCTGCTCCCTCCTCCTGCAAGATGGGAGGACAGTGATAATGTGAGAAAATAATGGAAGACACAGAGGGTGTCTAAGCACAAAGCTGGAACACAGTAGCCTTTCCATCCTCATGATATTTTTTGCTAGGTGGTACTTAATCACCAAGACAAAACACAAGAAAAACTTGTATTTAAAGACATAGGACTTTAAAGGAATGTACTGGAAAAGGTTGTTGAAATCATTGGACCCTCAGGGGAATTACCTCAGCTGGTGGTTTAAATTTAGGCTTGTTCAAAGCACATAAAGAAGGAATTAGCCTATGAAGCATTAAGGATACACCATCACATCCTGAAACTTTGCTATGGAGTGATTTTCTTTTATCTGGAGCAGGACATGGCACCTCTGAGTCAGATTCCAACAGTTGTGTTAATTTGGACAATACTTCTGCTGTTGTGAGAGGACCTCTCAGAGTGGGATTAGGATCTTCCAAGAAGAGTACCTCTCAGAAGAGCATGAGGGAAAAAAACCACCAATATTATTTTCTCTTGACGTAAGTGCAACCATAGATAGTTTTAAGCCTTCCACTTCTGTGCTTCAGTGCTAGAGAGAAAATAACTTCTACGAACTCAGAAATTTTTTCTTCTGCTCTGTCTTCCACTCATCTAAATGTGAGTTGCATCAGGCATTCAAAGCTTTCCGCAAGTGAAGTGCCTTAGGAAATACTCTGGATTATCATTGCCACAGGAGAGAATGAGCAACTCCAATACAGCCCTATTTGAGTGAGAAACTACATACTGCTGAAATATTACCATGAAGCTGACTGATTTATAAAGTGTTACTTTTAAAACCATTAAGTAAAGTGTAGGTGGATTTGTTTTCTAGCATAATGAAATATGACTTTCTAGACTTTCTTCAATCATTTAGCTTCTAGCTTAATACAAAAAAAACCCAAACAAACAGACTTAAAGTTTAAGTAATTTTTTTTGTATGAATGTTACATATTAATATTCTAATTCATCCAGCATGATTAACTAGAAAGCTCTCTTCTTAATCCAAGCAGAGGAGGAGCTGAGATTAATGGGAACAGTGGTTGTAATACTATTATTTATTTTTAAGAAAAATTATTATTTAATACTTTTTAATAATAATTCAAATCAATGAGTATGCCTTTTATGGCATGTTTATATAACGTAAAGTTCAACACTAACAGTGCATTAAGAAGCGTGTGTACACAACTATGAAGTAAACAAAGGGAGATGTCAGAAGGATTCAATGCAAGAGACACTACCCAGAAACTGGCAGTTTGAATAAGTGTTGGATAGAATCCAAATATATTTTTCCACAACTACTGAATTGTGCAATTATATAACTATGTGCAAAAAAACCCACCCTAGTGAAGCAATGCCCTTGGCAGCAAATGCCCATTGAAAGAAAAACTTAAATTCCTTTATGAAATGCCACAGCAGACCATGCCAGACTCACAGCTGAGCCCACAGCTCAGCGAGATGCAAGAGCTCTCCGGGAGAATAAGAAAGGCTTCTGCCATGGCTGGCTGAAAACATGAGGGGTAAATATTGCTCAGTACCTGCACATCAAAAGCAGAGAGCCAGGGGAAAAGCAGTGCTTGACTGCAGAGCAAATAAAAGAAACAGCTTTTTTTGGCATGAAGAGCTGGGAAAGGCATGCTCAGAAACTGCAAGTGGCAGTTTCTGTGCTCAGCAGTACAGGAAACCAAATACATGAACATCAGTCAAAACTAATTGTAAGATAAGAGTTCTTAAATTATTTTCTTTTCTCAATAGAAAGAACTAAGCAAAGTCTCAAGTGCCTGCTTAAGCTGAGAGACAAGAGTTGTTTCAGAAACACCGGCAAAATCCTTGTTCTGAACGTTTTCAAGTAGCACATTCATGCTACATGAAATGTTTAACTATAGGAAAAAAGGTAGGCAGTCCTCCTAGAAAGAACCTGAACGCTGCATTATCATAAATAGCTAAATTCTGGGAAAAGATCAAAGGTAGATGTTTCTGAGCTTTTCTATTGGTAAAGTGGTAGCTTGCAAAGCCTTACATCAGCTGAACACGCTACAGTGAGAACCGACAAAAATTGCTTTTATTCCTCAGCTTGGCTGAAGAAACAGCCCCTGATTTCTGAGTCATTGCTCACATCCTGCCCTGTTCCAGCACTTCCTCGTTTACAGCAGCAGCTCCTTGCAGCAGCACGTTTGGATCTCAGCACATGCAGGGGGAATAGAGGGAGATTCCACAGAGGTAAGCAAATGATCAAGTTTTCTGTCTTGTACAAGAAAGTGCTAAAATTGCAGTATTTGGGCTATGGGTTTTGGCTAAGGTCTTTTACACTTGCTTCAGACAATACAGCCGTGGGAAAAATGAAACAATCTGGATTTGATGTGGGGTTTGGTTTTTTTTCCTTGTCATAAGCGACAGTTTACTGGGGAGGAAAAGCTACAGATTGAGGGGGTTCCCAGTTGTGTAACTCCTCTCCCCTGTACTGGCTCCCAGCTGGGGTGTGCTTAGACTGCAAAGTGGAAAGTGAGGATACCACTAAAACTAAAGGCATTTCCAACTAATTTTCTCACTGAGTACCGCTTTGCCTTTATTTCTGCTCATATCTTTTTGCTTTTCCTTAGTCATTAAAGTGACACACTGACAGAAGTGACTGAACAGCGAGTTTCAGTTCAGTGAAGTTCCGAGGACGAACGCTAGGCTGAAAACAATCAAATCACACTTGCTGCCTCAAAATGTCACCTGAGCAAGAGCAAAGGCTCAAGACATTCAGTGTAGTAGCCACACCAAAAAGAAAGCTTGGTAACTTCTCAGGTTCTGAATGGTCGCTGTTCACAAACTGGCAGAGAGTAACAGCAGCTGAAGAGGAAGGCAAAGGGGTCCCCAGGGTACTGAGCAGCACACACACACAACAGAACCAGAGGTGCAGGCTGCAGGTAGTGAAGAAGTCAAGTGTAAGAGTGACAAGACAAGAAAGAGGGCAAACAACTGCACAGGAAGGGTTTTCCCAAGCTGAATCACTTCGGTTTCTGTTACAAGTGGTGGTGGACTTTGGGGAAAAAAAAAAAAAAAGAGAGAGAGAGAGAGAGAACCAGCTTCTGTTGCACAATTAGGTTTCAGGCAAACTTGTTGCAAATTTCAGACAAATTAAAACAAACAAACAAACCCCACAAAAACTACACAGCCACAGATGTACATGCCAGTATGGGAGGGCACTTAAAAATGCAGGGCATTTAAAAATTCTTTCCAGTCTTAAAATCTAATCTTCTTATTGATCGCTTGTCCCTTCCTTGAGAGGGGACTGTACCCACCAAATTAATGCAGGGACAGAGGAAGGTAGGAGAGAGACACCTGGGGAAAGTACAGGGCAACAGATGACACAAAGTCCAATTTCTCATACCTCTTCCATGTGAATCTGGAACTCAGACCCCCTCAAGAGCCAGCTCATGCCAGATAATTTTGCCTTTTTGAAAGCTAAATAGAAGTCTTTCACCATTTGACTAAAAGTGAATCCTGAGGAAGAAGTGAAATGACACAGCTATAGATTTCAGTTCTCATTAAATCAAAAAGCTTGCCATTATTTGGAGTTTATCTTGGTAACACAAGTGGAAGTAGTGCAAATGTGGAGATCAGCACAGATTTTTCATTCTAGAGAAATTATTTATCTGTTTCTGGAAAGGGCGAGGAGGTGATAAGAAATTTTCAGCTCCAAAGGCTCTTCTTGTAATACAGACCAGGTTATTGAAATATTTACCAAGATAAGCATTACAAAAAAGTCTCTGACATACTTTCCCCAGTTGGGAAAGTCCTAAAAACAAGATTGCATGGGTGTATACTACATTCAGGAGACTGATCTTTTGGAGAACAGGCACCAGTTCTGGACATTTTATCTCCAGAGAAGCCACTCAGTGGTTGGGGGTGTGTGAGGGATGGGTGGGAGAACATTTCACTCTACAAAAGAAAAAACCCATATATTCTTTAAAAAAAACCAAAAAACCAAGACAATCAAACCACCACCAAACCACACACACAGGTGCAGTCAACTCTTTAGGGGGCTTGTTGGATTTTCCCACCTTACCATGGTAAATGGCATCTACAGTTTACTGCTAACATAAAACAGAGACCTGTAGGAGCAGATCCAGGAGAAGTCGGTAAAAATGGTCAGTGCTGGAACACCTGTCCTCTGAACACAGGCTGAGAGAGCTGAGGTTGTTCAGCCTGGAGAAGCCTCCATGGAGACCTCAGAGGGGCCTTTCAGGGGCTGCTAAGAAAGAGACTTTTTACCAGGGCCTGCAGTGACAGGACAAAGGACAAAGATTTTAAACAGAAAAAGGGTAGAGGTAGATTGCACATAAGGAAGAAATTCTTTACTGTGAGGGTGGTGAGGCACTGGACTGGATTGCCCAGAAAAGTTCTGGATGTCCCAGCCCTGGAGGCATCCAGGCCAGGTTGGGTGGGGCTCTGAGCAACCTGCTCTAGTGGAAGATGTCCCTGCCCATGGCAGGGGGGTTTGGAACAAGATGATCTTTCATCACTTCCACCCCATTCGATGCCTCTATGATAAGCACTTAAGAATCCTTTGAAAAAGCTGAGCTGGTTTGTCTTCCACACCCCTCTCACGTTCCTTTTCTGAACTGTGTTACAGCCTTCCCTCCCTCTCAGGATGAGGAGCCTTTAGAGCAACGGCCTCCTATGGAAGCTGAGCATTCCTAAACAGCCACCAAAACATCCAGGTGACAGGACACTGCCTGCACATGTCAATGACTGAGCTTTGGTTCAACAGGTGAGAGGAATGAGGGGAGGAGAGGAAAATGCATATAAACTGTCCTCTGAGCAATGAGATAAGTTTCTGCTACAATCCATTAAATACAAACACACGTGCTGGATGTGACCATACACTCAGTGAAGTATCTCATTGAACACTGACAATTTTCAGAGGCATTTGGGGATATGTATATGTTGTGAATGTACCTGCAGTCATATTTTTCACAGCGGCCTGAACTCCAGAGTTTTCCAGGCATTGATTTCAGTTCACATCTGCTCACGAGTTTTTAAAATAGCACCTCAATATTTTGAGGAACATCCTAAACACAAAGCAAGGTGTAGTGCAGAGGAGCCTGTGCTAAGAGGGGCTGGAGAAGTGCCATTGCATGGGCATAAATTCCATGTGCTGAAGGGGAGTTATTAATTGCATCCCACCCATAACCAAAGTTTCACTCCAAATTCACTTCTGTTCTATAAAAAAAGAACACGGGTAAGGGGTGTAATTCAGCTTCTGCTTGGTGTAGTTGAAGAATGCAACTTTATTGGAGAATGGGAAGGATGGAGAAAACAGGCAGATTATTCATCTAGATAACTACGATGGGTTATAATCTAGAGGGTTCTAATTTTTAAAATTATTTCTACATCTTAGTTTTGCATGTATTTTCCTCTCACACAACCTTGTGCATATGTAATCATGCCATTTTCTGTATTATTTTATTCCACTTACAATTTCCTTGCAAGGCAGCTGAAAAGACCAGGCTAAATGAGATGAAGGAGACTGCTGTTTACTTGATATTTTTTTTGCCTCCTAACAGTTTATGAATATAGTTAATTAGTAGTAGAGTCCAAACACATTTCTCAACTAAGTGCCTTTCAGTATAATCTCCAACTCTGGCTTCTCTTCTAACATCTGAGCTCCCCCTGTTCTACATTGGCACATGCTTAAGTCCTGAACCAGGAGTTTTTTATAAAAACGAATTTGCTTTCAGCTCCTTTATCAGTACTCTTCCCAGGCCAATGTTTGCTGTCACCACAGCTGGAGAGAGAGAAAAGCTAGAGCCAAGCAGATCCTTCCCATTGTTTCTCCAAAGAGGACTCATTTATTTTGACATCAGGAAAGGGAAGAGCATATAGAACTCCATATATTTCCCTCATTGAGGTAGACCAGCTTAAACCTGGTTGTTCCTCTTACCCAAATGCAGTTTACTATCCAGAGGATGACATTTTCTTTAAATAGCAATAGCAGTGATGAGGGGGAAAAAAGCAGATGCCCAGAAGCATTTGAGAAACCCAAGAGGTGAGAAGAAACAGCAACAGGAGTGTCACCACTTTTCCAGCTCTACCGCAGGTCCAGCAAGGGCCATTCCATGGTTAATTCTCTCCCATATGCTCCTCACTCAGTCACCCATAGCGATGCTCCTGAAGACTCGGGGTTCAAGCTAAGTTTTCCTGGCAGCTGGCAGGACTATAGGTAGCACTGTACTTATATTGCTCAGAGATTTTTGAAAGCAAAGTATGATCCTGAATGAATCTGAAGCCCCATAGTGACAGGACCTATAGAGTAGAATCTATTAGAGCTTCTACTGTCTCCTATAGCAAAATCCATACTCTTTTACAGATCAATTTTTTGTTTGCTTATTTAAGATGAGGAAGGAATTTTTCTTGATAAGAAAGTCTGAAACAACATGTGAGGATGGGAATGAAAGCTCCCTGGGGTTCCCATGTTTTGTTGCATCTCTTCTACTCTCTAAGTCCTCTGCTGGGAAAGGGGAAGAGGGGCATGAAATTAAAAGCTTTAGGGCTAAAAGGTTTTCCTGGAAAGGTCACCTCTACAAGATAGCTGTGCCAAACTAGAGTGCTACGGGTCAGCATTTCATTTCATTTCATCCATGACTAAGATTCATGAAAGTCCCCGTGCTCTAACACATTTTACTACATCCGCCCCCCATTTCTTCACTCACCACAGTGGAATGAAGCAGAAAAGAGTATGTTGATTTGTACTAGAGTGTTGTCATCCATCCAACAAGTGTACTCTGGGGAAGCCTGATTTCATAAACATTGCTTGGGCCCACACTTGGGATCTATTAATGCCAAGGAAAGCAGCAGTGCCTTGCTGAGCACAATCAGGATAGAGCTCCACAAGCGCCTGGATCAAACCTTCATATTCTCAAACCAAAAAGCAAAATACCTAATTAAAGAGCTACCAGGGTTGTATGGTAGGTCTAGAGGATCTAGGGGATCTTTGAATTTCCTCATGGGAAACTTCTGTCCTCAAAGATTATAGACTATCCTCCACACAGTTAAAATTTCACCTTTTGAGAACCTCACTGCAGCTACAATTTTCATGGTGGTCATGGAATGAAGGCACTGTATTATAGGTGTTTTCCAAATACTGCTTTCACTGAAGTTGAACAACTCAGCTCAGATGCAGTGACCTGCACAAGCTGATCTAAGTCAGGGCAGCTTTGCTGGCTTGACATGGCAGCATGTCCCTGCCTCAAACCAACTACAGATGCATCCCACACCTCAGAAGGGAGAGAAGGATCTAACTTAGGATATCTTTGGTTAAAATTCAGTTTTATTATCTTGGTTCCTATTTTCTCTTACTCTTCTGTGCTGAGAGAGACATGAACAAGTTTCCACTCAGAAACAGTCCTCACGTCAAGGGTCATCTCCAGGAGGTATTAGTGGTAATTTCAGCTTCAATCCACCTTGCATTTGCAGCCCATGGTGCAGGGATTTTGGGATGAAGCAGCAGTGAGAAACAGAGCTCAGTGAGGTAACACAAATCATGGCAAGACTACCACTGACTCCATACCAGCAAGGTGGATCAGAGACACCCCATGTCTTACCCTGGTTGGGCCAGGGCAGGTATTTCATCTTGGGTGGCTCCAGAACCTGGGGGACTGCAAGGCCCAGACATTTTGCCATCCCTGAACGACTGCAGAGAAATAGGATTGCTTCAATTTCTGAAACCTGTGTTCTGCTTCAGAGCCGCTCTGAGGTGTTCAGCTGCCTACTCAATCTCCCAAATGATGGTTTGCAGCTTGAATGAAGGATTATAAAAAGGCCAACATGTAACACTCTTAGTTCAGCCCTCTAAATAAACAGTCTAGAAGCACCGAGGTCAGCTTTGAGGTCCTCAAAGAAAGATACAAACTTAACAAGGCTCTTCAAATCCCATCTGGTAGTAGGACAGGAATGTAAGGGCTTTGAACTGCAAGTCTGAGATCAGTGTGTCAACATCTTGAGAAGATTTCCATGAGTGCTCTGAGGAAGTGCTTCAAAACTAGGTCACGTAAACTATGCATACCTTGAGTGCTTCCTACAAATCATTTCTCCCTTGAGCTGAACCCATAAGCTACTACTTTGTTTAGTATCTGTCAGTTAAAGCACAGGACCAATCACACCTAATAATTACTAGTTACATTTGTGGAAAGCTGTCAGCAAGGGGAGGGGAAAAAAATAGTCTTGTTCCATTACATATTCTCACAAATGGACATTTGTGCCTACAAAAAGGGCAGCTGTAATGTTTAATACCATTCCATAATGCTCTAAAGATCCAAACACAATACTTTGCCTGCATTATAATGAGGCCTCAAGATGTTTGGCAGCTGCCTGTAAAATATGCACAATGCCATACATAATCAATTAGCACTTGGTACTTTCCTGTCTGAGGACATCACACCCCTTTTCCTTTGAGAGTTAGGGATGCAGTAGGTTGCACAGAAGTCCCACCCAACACTCCTCCCCATTGCCCCAGCTGAAGTTACGAGATGCAGTTTGGGTAAGCAGTAGGTAATTGTCACATTCCCATCAAGGATCAATTCAGCTCAAGTTCTCATTGAACACATCAGCTCTTTTTACCAGTAAGCAAAGACAATTTGGAGAAGGAATTCTGCTGTTCCAAATCAAAGTTTCTGTGCAGTTTTCGCTCCAAGTTTAGTCATTTCTGAAGGCCCAAGTTTGGCCATCTGTTACCACAAATACTCAGAACTTGAGCTTTGGGCACATCGAAAAGATAGATTTATGTGAATCACTGGTGGCAAGAGAGGATGTGAATTCAGACAGTCCAACTGTGGGAACAGGGCTGGCTCAGGGACAACACCTCCTGCCAGCCATAGGAAGACCCACTCAGTTGCTACATCTGTCTAGACTAGAAGTAGCACATTGAAATGACAAAAATCCTCCTGGACACAGCTTTGTTAGACATCTCCCTGGAAGTGACCACTTCCCTAGAATTTGATGGCAAAGCAAAAAAATCAATTGTTTACTCTAACAGCAACAGCTGTGCATCCAATAATACTGTGTTTTAGGAGGGTTTGACTGTAGTGGAAACACGCTAATAAGTATTTTGAGACATGCAAGTAAGGACATCCATCCAAACAAAATATCCACAGCATACTACAGGATGCCAGAAGAGAATAGCCAAATATGGTCCTGCCTCTACCCTGCACATGGTCAAATAATAAAGTATTTGGCCTATGATTTTAAAATTTTTGTGCAATAACTGAATGAAAGGAGGTAGTCTTTTCTAAGGGGAGTGCAGCAGGCATTCTTAATTAGAGAAAGCCAAAGATAAACAATGATCTCTCACATATATAGAAATGGTTCCTTTCTCTGATATTTTACATGTCTTGCTCTCACAGAAAACAGGGCTATTCACTGGTATTTACAGTTCTCAATGTGTATGATATGAGAAAAAGCTCAGATCCTGTCTCTGATTTGGGTGTATTTGCACCTTAAGAGAGCACTAAAGCAGAGACTATCAGAGGAGCGTGAGAGTAACCAGTTTAAAAGTTATCACAACTTGGATGTGCAACGTTTATGTCATGACTCTAGGAAATGTGAACAGAGAAACATTTGAGGAGGCTGGCCCTGACATGGCATAGCCATAACCATCTTCTCATTTATGGATGGCCTCATAAATTGCATTGGTTCTCTGACATTCCTGGAGATATCCAGGGATTCAGAATTGTTAGGTGATATTAGAGATTTCCACTCACTCACACCCTTGATTTTTGGCCTGCCTGGAACAACTAGCGCATCTTTCTGCCCTTTATACTCCAAGGCACATCATGCACCCAGCTAGCAATTTGCTGCTGTATAATACACATATTTAACAGTGTTTCCAAAATCAGTGGCACAGACCTTACCACTGTAGTGCTCCAACTCACTTTTTCCTGGATTTCCAAAGAACAGTTGTTATCTAGGTGATGGCAGAACCTCATCACTTGTGGGCAACTCCAGCCAAGAGCTCAGAGGGTGCCAAAGCAGATGTGCCACAGGCACTGGCTACTGTGCAGAGGAGCTTTGTGTCTGTGGCACCGCAGAGACTGAAACAGCTCCTGGTGTTACCCAGAGATACCAGATCACAACTGTGAAGCTGCAACCTGTCCCCACCCCTGCAGAAGCAGCTGTTGGGCCTGGATCATCCTAGGGAAAAAACACAACCTGGTGTGAGATGGCATCAGAAGGTATTTCACAGGGTGTTAGTCAATGAAAAGGAAAGAGCAGGGTTTCAAAAAGGAGGTAAGGATGTGTGTTGGGAGCAGGGAGGTGTCACTCGAGTAGTGCCTCAGCCAGAGCACTGTTAAGACCTCTCAGCAACACTGGCAAAGGTAAATGTTGCTGTTTTGGAAAGGGCTCAGTCATTTGGGGGAAGGCAAGTTCTAAAGACTCAGCTATGGGTCAGTGTTCTGCTGAATTTTCAAGCGTTATCTGGGCCGTGCATTTCACACCCTCAACTTCCACTTCAGGGCTATTTGAAAATAGGCTGCAAAACTACGTTCATCTAAAACTTTCACAGGGGGATTTCCTACACTGAAAGTGTAGAACTGCAAAGAGGTCAGGCTGATCTTTCATGGTGTGAAACCTTGTGGTTCTGCACAAACTGCTGCTCTTTCTTTTCCAGTCATTACTTACCAACATGCTCCAAACAGCATACGGATGTAAAAGTGCTGTTTGGCATCTCTGACACTGAGAAAGGTTTAGTTTGGTGCACTCTAGGACATAGAAAAGAAAAGACAGCAGCTACCCGTGTGCCACTTCCCCTGCTATAGATGCAGCTGCCTACACAGCCAGCAAGTTTCCTTTGTAGCAGAGTCGCACACAGTTGATCCAGTGACTCATTGCCAAGGTACTTTGTTTGGGCCCAGGGCCATATCTAAAGGGACCTCCACAGGTCAGGATGACCCTATTGGTCTCTCAGGATGACCCTATGGTCCCTCAGAATGACCCCACTGTCCACTGCCAAGTGACCACCGGATGCTATTGCAACACAAGACATCTGGGCAGAATTTATTAGCCTGACATCATGTGGCTGCTTTCAGATGTTAATTCCTCAGCCTACTTTCAGCTGTGTCCTACTTTCAGATGAAAAGTATGGTGCTCTCTGGTATTAAACATACTCACTGGTGAAAGGGTTATGTGTCTACAACTGAAATAAACATCCTCTGAAGTAATGCGACAATTCATTACTAGAGCTCCATTCTCACTGAACCATTTCACCTTAGAAGAGCAAACTAAAGACTATTTAAAAAGTCAGTAACTTTTAGGACTTACATCCCCCCGTAGTTCTTGGAAGCTATAATAAATTTACATATTGGGTTGTCATCTTTAGTTGTTAAGTTCGAGGACTGGCTTAATTTTTCTGTTCTATCACAACTCAAAGATCAGCACCAGCCAATTGTACAAATATGCAATTAACAGTTCACAACCTGGTTTCTTAAGAAAAGTAAGGTTTGTGGGATCAAGCAAAACACCTGCTTAATTCCTCCTTCTTCTCCCCAACATCCCTTGTAGCCCTTTGACAAATCTGATAAAAATAAGAAAATAAAAAAACCGCAGAGATTCTCTTCTCAAGGCAAGAGAAAAGACAAAACTAAGTCCTGTAAAGTCAGGTCTCGAGTCCAGGGCATTTGTGTTTGAGGTCAAAAGCATTAACATCAGGAGACATCAGAGAAGCCATGCCAGAATTCATTTGCTTTTTCCATGCACTTCTGTGCACTTTTCTCCCAGTAGTTATGGAACAACAGTTTGCCTTCCTTTGACACAACCAGTCTATTAGGGAATACAACATCCAGCGCAAAACATTTCCATGTCAGCTGCTGGTATCTCTCAGTTCTAAAGTCATCCTTTGTAAAACCATCTCTAATGCTGTTGTAGTTGGATTTTTCTATTCTCTCTGTCCTAGTTATCCCAGATAAGGGCTTGCAAGGCTGCCAGTGCTGACTTGCAATAGGAGAGGGAAGTCACAAAAAGAAATTGCAGTGAGAAATGTGACAGCATAAGAAATTGTGGCTTCCATCTTACACTGTTGCTTTGCTTTTTTCTGGGGGAAGAGACCTTCTACTGTCCACTGGGGGAAAGGGGAGAGAAGGAACGGGAGGAGGTGGGTTTGCATTTTTTAAAACCAGAGCTGTTGGTCATCTTCCAATTCTAGAAGAGCGACACTTCAACCGAGTACAGCTTTATTTAAAACATCATTCACCAGAAAAATCTTGCTGAAGTACTACAGTCTCCAACTGGAAAGTCAAGGCACTGTGCCATCACAGAAAAAGCAAAAGTAGCACACACCCCTTCCTCCACGAAGATACATGCACAGGTAACAATAATGAAACAACTTGCAGTGAGTCCCCACATACACCTAAAGGAGAGAGCAAGCAACCTGAAAATTAATTTACATGCACACAGCCATAGGAAGAATAGGGCACTGTTGTCAGAAAAGGGTAGGGGGGAAGATGCCACCTCTTTCTCATGCCATGGTTCTGAATAGAAACCCATAAGTAGGAAGCAAACACAAGTGGTCTTTCAGAGAGTTTCAAAGCAAAGGAGGAGCTCCTTGCTTTGCTTCCAAACCCCAATTATTTTATTTTACTTTGAAAAGCAGCCAACACCTCCCTGTGTGGCTGTGATTACAGTCAGGGATAAAAAAATGCTGTTAGTGCTATTGCACTAATAACAGAAATTGCTCTTTGCTGGTGGGACAAGAACGAGACAAGATCTGATCATGCTAACTCAGTTCTTGAGATATGGGTGCTCCAGATAGAAAATCATTTGGCTGAACTAAATCTGAACCAAGCATTAAAAAGATCTGAAAGCTTTAAGAATGTTGAGAAACATTCCAGAGTATGGGGCCTGCAGGAAGTGCTTATGATCCCCACTTGTCCTTCCCCTACTTACACAAATTGACTGTTACAGAACTCTTCTTCAGACAAAAAAACACATCCACCTCAGCTATCAAGCCAAAAGTCTACAGTCCTTCAGCACCTGGGCAAAATATCTATGACTGTTCCCCACTTGGAACAATTATTTACAGGTTAGCAAAAGAAGCACAAAGTGCTTACAGGCACTTTTAAGGGGCCCACGCTTAGGATCCTGTTAGTGTCTATCTCTGACAGACAGAAATTAATTGGACATTAATATTCCCATGGTTGTAACACAGCCATACAACTGGAAGCTTCCTGCGACTATACCAGAGCAGCTAGGTTTAAAAGACTGTGTAGGCTTCAGCTTCACAAATGTTTTCAAAAAGCAGGCATTGGGAAGGCAATTCCATCGGGAGGACGGGGTCAGGTTTAAGCCTGCAATATCTGGCAACTCTCAGTCTTATTTTTGTCACTGGTTCAAGAGTCCTTGAACCACTAGGACTTCTTGGTTTTACTAATACAAAGTATTCCGTGAGTACTTTGTACTTTACAATGGGCATCTGTGGAAAAAGCCAAGCTGGGCTCCTGGAGGAGGGAATAGCTTTTCCATTTCTTAATTATTTACTTATCTGTTTTTTTCCTTGCATAAAGAAAGGTACCACCAGAATCTGCAGAAATAGAGATAATTCACTAATACACCAATGGTACTGGGTACATGCTATGAATTACTTGAGAAAAGTTATTCTATAAACAGTTCCTCCCCACCTTGAAAAGTTCTCACAAACTGCAGTTGCAGGTCTGTTCACAAGAATTGCGAGAAAACAAACCACAAATAAAACCCAGACACCTTCACTTTTGCTTTAAGAGAGCAATGCTCCTCGAGAGACCAACTCAGGCAGAGACCAGCTGCTTTTGGTTCCGTAGCACTGACATCAGTGAACTAATTAATGTCATTGATCGGCCCCAGGATTTGTTCCAGGTCTATAAAAACTTTATGATGAACAGTGGCTTATAAACATGTTCAAACAACTGCATTTTGTAGTTGAGTAGAAAAACCCAGGATGTGACTCAGGTGGTTTCTCTTGCTGTTGCCAGGGTTTATCTTCCAGGTGCACAATCCCTCAGCAAGGTGCCTGGCGTGGGACTCTGTCAGTTCAGTCCCCAGTGAACATCATTCTCCAGGGAAGAGCCAGGACAAGTTACATCAGCCTTGATTAATCCCAGTTTCTTTGTCTCCTCTCACCCTGGCACCCTAAACTTCTATTTTCAGACCCACCATTCACAGCATTTCCACATCCAATACAGCAGCTTCAACAGCATATGCTGCTAATTAGCCTCATTTACCTGTGAGGCTCATCAATTTTTTGATGAATACTTAACTCCCTCCTATAGAACAAAAACATTTTCTAAACTTGGTCCAATTTCTTCCTCTTCTCTCCTGGCAGAAAATATAAATCCAACTGATTCTGGCATTACAGTTAAGGGATGATATATATTGTCCTAACAGGTCTGATAGAGGAAAAAAACAACCTGACTGTTGAGCCTTGGTGGGATTGTTACACATATTACTAACAACAGCATATTGTAGAAAGAACCTCTCTTTGAGACACTATGCAAATAAAAAATAGCTAAGAGAAGAGAGGAATCGCAATAAGGAAAAGAAACTGGTAATCCTGGAGCCTGTTGCTAGCAAAAATAAACATCTGCAGGTCAGGATTTTCCCTGCTCTCACAGTATTGGGCTGGAAAGTCATTTTGGAGAATAGAAATTCTCTGGCATTAGTGTATTACACTTCCTCCTAGATAAGACATCAAACAAAAGTAATAAAGACATTTTATTGACTATTGTCAGCTCAAAGCAGTCTCTTGAGCCTGAAATAGTTTCCCTTCTGCTTCCTAGGAAATTCCCCCAGAATTTCTCTTTCTTCCTCTCCCTTGTGATTAGGCTATATCCACTATCTGAATTCAAAACTTCCAAGGGAGGGAGTTTTCATTTTTCCTTCTTTGTGCTGATTACATTTACCAAGGGGGTTTTATAATCCTAGCTCAGTGTGAAAGGTAACTACTGCCTGGAGAAGAAAAAAGACACACTTGTGAAATGGATCATTTTGGAGCTTTACAATCTTCACAGCTCAATACCGTTCATAGGATGGGCTGGGGTTTAATGGATCTTAAAAATCATCTTGTTCCAACCCCTCTCCATGGGAAGGGACGCCTTCCACTAGACTGGGTTGCTCAGAGCCCCATCCAGCCTGGCCTTGAGTTCTTACTTAATGTTCAGTAACTCAATTACTGTCAAGTTGTATCCTCTCTAAGTTTTATGGTGCTTCAGCTGCACTCTGTCAAGACACTGGACAGTCCAGATGGAGACCAAAGATAAAAGGAATCACATTTATGAGCTTTTAGACACTTAGCAGCTGTAAGCAGTGAAAGAAATCAAGGCTGTTGAGACATCCCTGTCTGAGCTGAAGTCAGACAACATGCCTGCTTTCAGCCTTTCCAGGCCCCAGCTGGAAATGCAGCCAAAACATCCTCCCACTTAGATCACAGAGCCTGGCTGAACCAGAGGGCTGGAGTCTGGCTGGACTTGGGAAGTAAGAGGCAGCTGCTGCTCCTGTGATGTACATCCCTCCTTAGCAAGAGGGAGCATCCCGTGCCACCTCTCTGGTGGCCACTAGCCCTGCTCTGCCCTTTCCATCATTTCAGGCAGCAATACCCTCTTTACCCTGCTTTTCCAAGAAGCCTGAACCAGCCTTGTAGCTGTGCAGGTACCTTATCCCTCTGTGGGAGCTTAGTAACAAAGGAAGAGCTCAAACAATCATGAGATTCCCAATACAAGTAGAGGAGCTCAGCCCATTAAATAATGGAGCTGCAAAGTATTTGCAGAAATTTAAACTAGGTGGAGACACTTAGGTGTAGGGAGGTTTCTGCAAGTAACAGACTAACAACAGGATTAGGCTGCCATTCTCATCTTTAATGAGACAGAATTGTTTCACGTAGGGAATCTCTAATCCAGGTGGCACAAAACCTTTTAAGGCAAGTAATAACTGCAGTGGGAGGGAAAGGCCATGAGACAAAGAGTGAGGAGAAATACCTGCCAACCACACCCATACTGTGCAAGAACTTCCCATATATTTCCATCCATTTTGGTCCTTCTTGCCTGTATCTGGCTTATCAGGAGCTATACCCAGGGATTCCTACCACTTGACATAATTAATACATAAGAAATGTGTAGGAACCTGAGAGGGCCAGAGGAAGGGTAGTGAGGTATTTTTATTTCACCCATCTTCTCTCCTACTCCGATAAGTTTCTCCCCAGTTTGTGTCTAGCAAGAACCTCACACACATCCCAGTCAGTAAGAAGGCTAAGTAATCATTTCAGGGATTACTGCAAGAAGCAGGCACCCACTTGCACAGAAGTTGAGCTCTCTGCTCCAAAGTGGTGCTAGTAACCCAAACTGGATCGTCACTCTTCCAAACCAGGTCTCATTTCCACATCTCCAGATCATCCACTTTAGAACTATTAGTGTTGCTCAATGTTGTATTAATCCAAACATTTTTACTGATATCATTTAACTTCATAATGCCTCCAGGACTCTTCACATAATTTAATCTAAGTATCAGTTTAGCTGCTTGGTTGTTGAGTGCTCCAGAGTCAGGTAATACCACTGATTTAAGGGTTAGTTTGAGCAGATGCCACAGGAAAAAAATCCCTCAGTGAAGAAAAAAAAGTTAATGCCTTATTTCCATGTTAACATTCTAGCCTACAATACCTCTGTAGATTAAACAACAGTAAAATAAACCATTGCACAGAGAGTAGTAGAAGCAGATGTTCAGGCAGGAACTGCTTTCAAAATGAGAAAAAAATACATAACAGATTCAGCTGGATGAATCCTTGTCTCTTTCTGCATTGTGACTTGGGAGCTACTTCTTTAAGGCTACAGTTTCCTAAAAGGTAAAGCCTCACACACCTATGCCTTTTTCATGTAACTGTAATCTCTTGAAAGAAGAGATCTTGATTCTAGAGAAGAATAATTTATTCACAAAAAGAGGAAAAAAAAAAAACAAAACATTTTGTTGGAACTGGAAGATAAAGAGCAGTGGAAACTCTCAGAAAAGCAAAAAGGAATTGAGAAAAAGAAGAACTTTTGTGGGAGCTGTCAGAAGGACTTTACAAAAAGGAACAATGGCTTTTTGGTCTCATTCCAGAAGCTTCATCAAAGGGCATGAGACCACCACACACCACCAGTCACAAGGAATAAGTCTCACCAATGAGCACGAGGCCAGGCAAAAGAGGGGGATACACCTCATGCTGCTTAGGCTGTGCTTCCTGAGATGTCACAGAGTGTTAGATCTGCAGAACTCAATCCCAGGAGGGTTTAGGACATGCAAGACAGGGATAGGTGGGGCTGAGAACACTTGCTAGGGGTTTAGAGGGAAGAAATTCCTCCCTATGCCAAGAATCTTTCCAACAGCAAGAAAGCAAATGAAAGGCACTGCCCTGCCAGACAGCAGTAGCGTTCTCTTGAACAGCTAAATCTGGCACAAAAGTTATCTCACAGAGGGAATAAAGCATGTTTTAAGAGAATGGGATGAGGGCCCACTACTGAAAATTACAGACAGATGTCATGCCAAACTTGCCTGACACTGACTCCCCAGGCAACAGCAACACGACGCCCCTCTGGAATCTGTTTACAAACATCCTTCTCATTCTTGGATTTGCCTTCACTCAAGGGAATCAAGCAGATGGCAAACCAAAAATTTGTCGGAAACAAGAGCTGGAAATATGGATGCCATGGATCTTGACTGTCTGAGAATTCAATCAGACCAGACTTAACGTGAAACCACTAAATACCCACAGGACTGCAGCATTATTTGCTCAGGGTTGAATTCTGTTCACTTGCATACCAAGAGCGTACTTCCTTCCCCCCGAAACTTGAAATGAAACGTGCCACTTTTAGCATCAGTCCCCTGAGCCATCAAACCCTTCCCATTTTACAAAGCCACAGACTACTTCAGTTTAGTCTGAGAGCTATTTAGAATGGCTCTTCTGAAATCAAGAACACAGTCTAGTTTCCTGAGGCTGCCAGTCTGCTAAGTGTGAGAGGTCACACATAGTCCATTTTTGGGCAGAAACCTCTAGAGTTTTGCTGCTTTCCTTCAAACCTTTGGGAAGGTGTTCATGTTTGAATTCTGGAAACTGGTCCATTATAAACTGAGATTCCTGTTTTCCCTACACATTTTATTTCCACACACAGATTCTTCCTTCCCAAAGCTATTTGTTAGAAACCAGGGAGGCTCTAAGTTCCTGCTGCAGTACCTGTATGCGGTACAGTGGGACAAACAAAGGGCAACAGGGCTGGGGAAGGGTCTGGAGCACAAGTCTGGTGAAGAGCAGCTGAGGGAGCTGGGTTGCTCAGCCTGTAGCAAAGGAGGCTCAAGGGGGACCTTCTCACTCTCTATAACTGTTTGAAGGAGGCTGGAGCCAGGTGCAGGTCAGTCTGTTCTCCCAGACAACAAATGACAGGATCAGATGTGGCCTCAAGTTGCACCAAGGGAGGTTTAGATGAAATATTAGGAAAAAAATATAAGGGTTGTAAAGCACTGGAACGGGCTGCCCAGGGCAATGGTGGAGTCACTATCTGTGGAAGTGTTCAAAAACTCAAAGTGCAGAGGTGGCACTTGAGGACATGGTTTAGTGGTGAACACAGTGGCGGTGCTGAGATAACAGTTGGACTTGATGATCTTAGAAGTCTATTCTAACCTTAACAATTCTATGATTCTTCAGCTTTCCACCAGGAGCAAATCATGCACCATCACTCATTCAGTTGTTATCCCCAAGAAGGGAAATCTTTTCAGATCAGAAATTTAACTTAAAGATTTAAAGATTAAAGATTTGACAATCTTTAAGTCCCCAGAGCCTGTCTGTGGCCCACAATAAGCCTTCAACAGCCGATGGGAAATTCCAGCAGCAGGGGGAAACCCAGGAAAGCCCAAAGGCAGCACTCCACCCACCACCTCCACAGCGGGGCTGGTGTGACCAGAGCACAGGGAGGGAAGGGAGGGAGCATGGACAGAGTACACAGAACTCCAGTGCACAGCTGATAAGGGCAAGTTCAGAGAATTACAGCCATACAAAGTATGCTAAAACAAACAAACATGAAAACCAGGCTAGCCACCCACACCAGGGCACCTGAAGATTAAGGATCCCAATCCAAGACTCAGCTGTCACCACAGCACATTTTGCAGCTTGAAGCCTCAGGCAGTCCCCCAGGGAAGCAGAGGACACTTCTTCCCACTGTCTTGAGCCACGAGGGTGGCTACAGAAACACTTGCTGCCACAGCTCACAAACTTCCAGAAGATTGCTTTCAAATTAGGGTAATTTCAAAACCTAAAACCCTTGAAGAGGAAGCCACTGTCTTTTTTGACTACCTACCAGCATGTATCCCTCTCCAAGATGACTTAAATCTCTCTACTTGAACTAATTATAGGACAGGCCTGTAAATGATGCCTCATGTTGTTTATAGGTTGCTTTCAGATAAGACTAGAAGTAATCACCCAGTTTCGATACAGGCTGTTACATCACAAAACTTTCTCTAAGAAACCAGACTGTAATTTCCACTTGCAAACTCACTCATTAGCTTTCTATTAACTAATGGCTTTTACCTAAAGGTGAAAGGACTGCTACTGTGGTTGCATGAGAGAGCAGCATTTAAAGAAATGACAGAAAGTTGCCTTGATGTGGGTAAGGAATAGCAAGGTGGCATTTTTCTGCTCAGGGTACACTCAGGATTTCACAAAGTCATGGAGAAAGGTGCCTCCCCCACCCTCCTACAAGCATCAGTAACAACAGTCACTTTGCATACATCTGTTTTCAAAAGCCAAAGGCATGCAAGGGAGGGAGGGGAATAAAAAACATACTTGAAAAAATTACCAATGACTCAGCTACCAAGCTTTGCCAGGTGTACAATGAGAAGTTTCCACCTTGGCAGCGGCCTTCATTCATCTGCTAGTTGATTTTGGCTAATCCTTTCAGAATTACTGGTGCCTTCTCCACCTTGTATCACCATTCATTCAGAGCCCAGTTGCATCAACCAGTGCTGGATGGTGGCAAATGAAAGGGAAGAGCTGACAAACAAATCAGTTCCTTCAGTTTGTCGTGCCCACTTAGTTCACAACAACTCTGATACCGCTGTCACTCTGCGGTCACCACACAGGGAGAATTTTAGTGCTCCAAAAGCACAAAGCCTTTGACAGTAGCATTTAGACCCCTTCTCACCCCCATCCCTTCTGCACTGGAAAGGGACAGTTGGAATCCATTTTCTTTGGGACACAGAGCCCTGCTATTCTACTGGGAACATTTGGTTACTTCCCTACTTGATTAATTTAATTGTATTGCAGGCTGAGCTAGCATGCTCAATAAATGGCCTAGCACAGATCATGCAAAAGTTGGATGACAGATTGTCAAGATCATGATTTTACAATTTAATCATATGCTTTACAATTTAGTCATCCATTTTACAGTTTAATCATATGCTTTAGTTACACCCAATGCCTAGTTATTTCAGGTAGGATACTGTGTTAAAGAGTTATTAATTAGCATTCGAATTCTTCAGGAAGTGATCATTCATTGCAAAACCTTACCCAGTTAATTATGTTAACCTCTGGGAAAAAAAGAAAAAAGTCCTAAAATAATTCCTTCATCTGATTAAAATGAACAATAAATGGGTCAAATTTTAAATCTGAAAAAAAATTACAAAGAAAAAAATTGTTAGTTTCCAGAATTTCATTTTATTTAAACCAGAATTGGAAAATAAGAAAAATTAAATATCAAATAGAAACTGTTTTAAGTGCTTATCCACATGGTAGCATGAAACATCTAACACGAGCTGAACTGAACAGACAAGAACAGATCTCTCCTTTAGGGTACTAGGAGCATCAAGCTAAGTCAGCTCAAATCAGAAAGAAATGTTATTTCAACTAAACAGCACTGAATTAAGCTAAATGAAGAGTCAGGTGCTCCAGCTAGATCCATCTGAAGCATTCCTGTGGTTAGATTCTGCTTCCTTAAAAAAGACCTGCACTGCTCTCTCTTCATGCACAAGCTTAACTTCCGTAGGGAAGTAACACCCGCACGTGGATGGCAAGAGAGCTCAACATTCACACGCAGTTCAGATGCAATTTGGTATTTCAACTCTGATCTCAGTCACTCCCCAATCCAAAACTTCCAGAAAGGCATTTGTGAGAACCAGAAACACCACAGGGACTCTGTGGGAGTAAGCCAGCCAAAGGCAGGGACACAAACCAGCTGTGCTGGAACAACCACTCTCGTGTTTTTCTTGAGTCAGAATGAAAACTGTTAGAAAATGACTGACCCTCCACAAAAATGACACAGCTTTCAGGAGCTCTGACTTGTGGGTCATTCCCACTGCTGCTGCACCTTTAAGAAGGCCTGTTAGCTGGCTCACATACCAAAATTTTTAGCTGTTTCTGAATAAGGAGATTATCATGAAGACTGCCTTTGCCTACAGAGAGAGTGGGCATGGCCACAGTACCACAGAGCACCAGCTGCTGGGCCAGACACCTTCAGCATGGCCAGACCGTGCTGCTGCCTAACAGGAGAGGTTGGTGCAAAGCCCTGGACCAGCAGAACAAGTTTTCCTGGTATTTTTGCAGCCTTCTGTGGAGTGGAACATCTGCACAAGGCTGAGAGGGCAGATGAACATTGCTCTTCTCCCAGGAAACCAGGAATAGGATGAGAGGACATAGCCTCAAGCTGCCCCAGGGGAGGTTCAGGCTGGACATCAGGAAGAATTTCTCCACAGGAAGGGTTGTTAAGCATTAGAGTGGGCTGCACAGGGAGGTGGTGGAATCATCAGCTCTGGAGGTATTCAAGAAACAACTGGACATGGCACTCTGGTCTGGTTGACAGAGTGGTGATCAGAAAAAGGGCAGACTCAACCTCAGAGGTTTTTCCAACCTAAATGATTCTGTGATAAGAATGCCCATCAGCGCCTCAGTTTCATTGACAAAAGATAGGCAGGAAGGAAACAAACATGGACTAAGCTTCCATAAGTGTATGGAACATTGCCTGAAACAATAACCTCCTCCAGTGGGGAGGGAGGAAACCACAGGAGTCCATCAGAGACAGGCAGGACACATTGTTAATGTCAAAGAAGCCAATGATGGCAGATGGCTTGCACTGAGTATCAGGAAGGGGCTGCTGAACAATCCATAACCAGGGCTTGGCCACGAGGAGAGAGGGAGGAACACAGAAATCCAGTCTTGCTCAGCCCAGGAAGCCACATTGCACCAGGAGTAACAGGCAGGAGAATATCACCAGCACCTTCCTCACAAAAAAACTTGCTCAGTGGGAAGAGAACCTGGGCTACACCACTTCTTCTACCACCAGCATCTCTGGAACAACAAGGAGAAACAACCACTCAGATATTTGTCCTCCTTAACCTATGACATCCTATGAGGATGGAAAAAGGAAGCCCAAGCTGCACATTCATCCCCATCTCCACTCCTGCTCCATTTCAGATTTTTTTCTTGAGAAAGTACCTGATTTAAAAGCCTCCTCAAAGAAAAAGCTCTTTTAGGCATCATTTTCCTTATAGGCTTCTTATGTTTTTGGTAGAGGTGCAGCTCTGGTGGTATTTGGCAGTTTGTAGGATGGTGCCTACACCTCCTGATAAATACAACACCCATCAGGTCTCTCCACTTTCTTTGATCTCAGCTGGCTGCAGAACAAGAATCCCTTCACTGGGCTGAAAGCTGAGGGCTAGTCAGTGCAGGGCTTGTGACTCACATCCGTCCTACACAAGAAAATACATTCTTTGTATTGCAAGAGTGTATCCAGAATGCAAACACACAGTGACTCTACATACACAGAGTGTAAATTATATATACACAGAAATCATAGAATAACACACCATGTTTTACACACACAAAGTGAAAGAAAACAGCAAATGAAGCACCAGCAAATAACCTATTTTGTCTTATAAGGAACACTTCTAACAACCAAAATTAAGAGCCTTTCACTCTTTTGCAGTGACACAAGTAGCAGCTGAAGTGTCTGGTGAAGCTCCTGACAGGCACAGATTCCCAAGGGTTGGGAGGCACAAAAATGAAATGGTAAGCTATGCTTTTCCTTGGGCTGTGAAGCAGCTGAGCTTCGGGAGCAGAAGGAATTTCTTTTAATTACCAACAGAGAATAATCTCAAGATCAAACTATGACTATATAGATGCAATTAGATTTGTCCATATGAGAAAGCAAGAGGGAAGAACAGGTCTGGCACTGGCAAATGAAGCCCTGTCCCATCATGAACACTGAGAAACCTCAGTTCTACAGGCAGAAGGTAAAACCCACACCAAGACTAGATGGCAAAACAAGCCAGGGTTTCTAACCCATCCAGTTTCATACTCAAATTAGCTTCACAGGTGAGGGAGCTGGGAAAGATGGCATAAGTTACACCAGAGAAAAGGTCTTTGATCTCTGCTCTAGCATTCTAACAAAGCATTTGACCTTTCTCTCTTCTCTCTCCTTCTCATTAGGGAGACCGCTCTCTGGATGGTTGCCTGCTTACTGCTTGCATCTCTGCCCAGAGGTAAATATACCATAATGCACGCCTAGGAATTTGCAGAGGCATTTACATGCAAACACACAAGCTGCAAGTAGAGTCTTAGAGCAAAACAAAACAAATGAATGCATTGCTTTGCATATATTTCATCCCAGTCCAAGGTTTGCAAGCACAGGTCATAACCTTCAGATAAACTTCTGTATCCAAAAGAAGTGGTTTTCAAAGCTAAGGTGTTTCAGACCCATAAACCTTTACCTATAAAGTTTATCATGCCACATCCTTGAAAGTACCCTACCATTTTCATAACATTTAAGATGACTTAGAATATCATCCTTTACAGCCCCCAACCACCTTGCATCTGCTTTTGTATTTAAACTCATTAAGACTTTGTCTCTCTACAGTCATAATCAGGGAAGTGAAAAGACTGGAGTGGAGCAGTAGGCTCTCTCCCTGAACCTTTACTTATGCTCTGCTTAGTTTTAGCAGAGTTGAGTTTCTGACATTATCTGAATTAGATACCACCTCCCCTATGAGAAGGATAAACTAGTATATGCTGTTGAGACAACTTTATACGAGGTACAATTTCCTTATTGAGGTGTAAAGTCAGCAGTAGTAAGACCTCTGTGTGTGGTCAGGATTCCTCTGTTTGCCCAGAAGTGCCTCACATCTACCAGATGCTGTGGTAGTTACACTTCAGCTGGAAAACAAAGCGGGGAACAAAAAAGCCCAATCTTAATGAGCTTCCCTGCACCACAGTTTGGTTGCCAAAGAAGGAGTGTTTTCCCATTACAGGAATCTTACAGACTGGTTAAATTCTCACATTCAACTTCATCTTAACAGGCTTAAACATTTCAGCAATATTTAAAATGCATAATTAAAAAAAAATACACAAAATACACTCATCCCACTTCCCATTCAAGCCTCACAACTGCAAATGAAAGCTGTGGGCCAACATTCATCTTCTCCAAGATAGAGAACTACCCCTTCCACGTGCAAAGCTTACTTGGTAGGTGAGATAAGCACTACTAATCCTGATTTACATGCCTCAGCAGCAGCTGCCACCACAAGGGTGCTTCAGTTTTCTGGCCAGGAAGGTCCCTACTTCCACACCTCCTGGTACATCAACACCCTCAGTGGGAAGCTTACCAGCATCACCAGCTTTCAGCATGACTTTACCCTTCTTCTCAAGAATGGCTTCTGTAAGGACACTAACTTAACTTGCCCCCAGAAGTCTGTCCTCCCCATCATCAAAAGGCCTCGTGCAGCTGTGCTCATTAAACAACTCATTACAGCAGATTTCAGTCACCTGCTTCTGTCCCTGCCAATTTCAGCAGTGCCTCTTGTTTTGCCTCCTTCTGCCCTGGTTTTACCAGCTGGAAGCAGTGAGGGTAGGGTGGGCTGAACCCTGTGGGTGTTTATAGAGTTCCTCACAAGTGTTACGAGGTTTATACACCGTGCCATGGAGGAAAGGGAATGGGTGTGGCTCAGCTCAGATGTGCCAAATACTGGTGTCCTCCATCTTCAGAAAAAGAATCAAGAGCAAATAGGTGCAGTTCCAAAACCAGTATCAAATGTACAGGTGTCCACAGTCAGGAGATAGGACCCACACCTTTTCTTCCTCTTTTGCTCATTAAGAAAATCCTTACTGTCCATTTTTCTGAATATAGCTACAAGTTCTGTTTATCATCTTTTTTTTCATCCCTGTGCAACATCATGCATTGCAAGTGCTCTCTCTCCTGATAGCACCCTGCAGACAGGACTTTTCCCACCAGAAAAATCTTATTCCCTCCTCTTCTGGAGGCTCATTCCTTCCACTGCCTACCAACCACCTGCAGCAGCCTCAGGCACACTCATCTCACGCTGCGGTTTCCTGACCATGGTCAGCCATAACTGCAATCTGCTTTCAGACATGGCCTTGCCTCAGGGACACTCTGCTGAGCACAGCCTTTCCCCACGCCCAAACAGCTCAGGGACGGGGCTCAGGCTGCTCCCTGTCCTCCCTCCCCTCCCTCATCCGGCGGTGGCCCTTGAGGTGTGCTGGGGACAGCTGATGGCCCTGCCTGGGCATGTCACTGATTGCAGGGCATGGGGATTGTAGGGTGATACGTGCTGAGCAGTAAGGGCACAGAACAGTGGAGGCTGAGCTTTGTTATAATGCAAGTTCCCTTTGAGAAGCAAAACCTGGTCAGCAACTGATACATTCTGAAAATTAGAGAATCACAGAATCAACTGGGTTGGAAAAGACCTCAGAGATCATCAAGTCCAACCTATGACCAATCACCACCGTGTCAACCAGACCATGGCAGAGCGCCACGTCCAGTCTTTCCTTAAACACCTCCAGGGATGGTGATTCCACCACCTCCCTGGGCAGCCTGTTCCCAGGTCTAATCACCCTGTGAAGAACTTTTTGTCATGGCCAAAGTGTAATGACCAAATGGCTGAGCTCTCCACACAACAAGGGGATTCTCCTTCCACCGCTAACCAGAAAAAACATTTGGGATATGTGGTTTTTTCAGCTAGAAGTTGACATTGTTGGGCAAATTGGACTGGGATTTTCAGCTGAAAACTCTGAAAACCGAAGGAAAGCAGATGTGTGGTGATAGAGTTATAACCAAAGACATTTACTTGGCTCTGAGGTTTAGCTGTCTGTATCGCGCTTTTCCTTCTGCTTTCACGTCTGGATAAACACAGTGTGACACCAAAAAAAGGCTGATTGATATGGAAACAGAGGCCTGAGCATGTGACAAGCTGAGCCCTGGCTGATGTCACTGACTGCAAGGGGGAAGTGGACTTTCTTTGGTCTTTAGCCTGACATATGCGGAGAGCTGATGCAAGCCAGGAACACAGGAATGACCCCACTGCAACCAAAAGTACTTATTTCAAAATTGAGTCTAATTACGTGCCCCATATGCTTCACAGAACTATGGCATGGAAGCACAGTGAGTTGTTTCACAGTGAATTTTAGCCTTTCTTCTTGGTGCAGTCACAGACTCACGCTGCCTTTGTTCTGCTCCGTGCTGGGAATAACTTTTCCTTCCAAATTAATTAATTTGCATTTTAATTTATAAAATTATTTTATGCAACAGGTTTGGTCAGAGTGCTAATTTAAACCCACATTTTGTGCTGGAAATACCTAGTTGTTCATGCTTTATAAATACATTACAACCTACTTCAGTAACCCAGTTTTCCCCTAGAAAATGTAGCACTACAATCTGGTAGGAATTGTCCTACTTGATAGTGGCAGACTCACCCATTTGTGCAAGTTTTAGTATGCTTTCAGCTAACTTGGAAGGATTTATAGAAATAATTGGCATCAAAGTTATTAAATGAACAGTGTGTGTAAGTGGGGTGCAGCTGGCTACTGGCCCTGCCTGTGCCCGTTTGTTCAGCTGCAGGATACCTTCACCCTGGCTCTTGCATGTGCTGGAATTGGTTGGGAAGGTTGGGAAGGTTGGTAACACCTCTGCCTGGTATCTGGGACACCCACCAAGTCTCCCCAAGGTCTTGGAAAAATCATTTATCTGAAGTGGGAATGACAGACTCTTCTTTCTGGCTGCTGGAGATTACCACCAAAGAGTATGAGAGACCACCAGACAGGGGTTAACAAGACTGCAGCAAGCCAGACCTGCAGAAAAAAGCCCTGTTCTGTCCGACCCTCTGCAAGATTTTGCAGGGGAAGGGAGAGGGGAGCCCCCAGCACATTATTTACAAGTCGGGAATCACAGTCTGGTATCCAAATAATGGGAGTTGTGCTAGACCAAACTCACCCAGGAGTTTTCTCCTGATCTAGCACTGTTTTCACACTTCTCCTTTTTTTCAGCCAGACTTCCTACAAAACTAGAACTTTTTAAATCATATCTGCCCTTTTCCACTTCCCTGCATCCCCTTTTCCTCTTGTGAACTGACCTATTAATTAAAGTCAAATCAGACACCTAATCCCAAAGACTGAGATCCCCAGTAGCTGGAAGAAAAATCACCAGCTAAGGAGATAAGTGGGAACAAGTTCAAGCAAAAGCCACACTTACAAAGTGAAGGCAACTTGCACATATCAACATCTGTCCTGCTGCACAGCTGGCTGGGCTCTGAGCACACATGGCCCTCCTGGCTGGAAACAGGAGGAGGGAGAGTGGAAATAATGATTTGATGAAGCCAAATTACAGGAACCTTGGTGCCCCTATCTCTGCTGCACACTGATGGAATTGTCTGGGTTTTATTCCAGGTCAGCTGGACACCACGTGCCATGCATTTGTTGGAGAAACTGTGGTTTTGCCTTGCACCACCACCCCTCCTGGAAACCTGAACAAGTCAATGCTCTACTGGCAGATTGGCAGGAAGATAGTGCACTTCTTTCAGAAAGGGCAGGATTCACTGGAGGGCCAGGACAAAGTTTTCCGTGGCAGAACCAGTCTTTTTCTGGACCAGATCAAGCATGGCAACCTTTCCTTAAAGATCTCCAATGTCCAGTTAGATGACGATGAGGAATATACCTGCATCTACAAACAGACTGGGGATCCTGGAGCAAAGAAATCTAAAATTAAACTCAGTGTATCAGGTAAGGTGTTGTTTAGTTCAGAGGGAGTGAGTCAAGGGCACTATTTTTTGTTGATAAGCCATATATGGCCACTGACAGGGATGACTTCAATTTTTAAAGCAATTTTTCACTCAGTTTCATTCTGTTCCTTGCTTTTGTTGGAAGAATATGTGAGAAAGAAAAGAAAAATCTTTGTTAAGGTTCAGCCCTTCAGTAGTTCTAAAGGCAAGGCACCTGCCTCTTCGTCCTTCCTTCACAGGAGACATTAATGAATAATGTCCCCAAATTTAAGCATTCGGTTATTTATGGGTTTGTACTATCCTTGATCCACTTTGCCCCAGAGGAACAGGAGAGTTTATTTCACTCTTTGCCCATGGGTCTGTGAAGCAGAAGTTTAATTTCTGGCAATTAGATCCAAAGTCCAGGTCACAGACCCTTTCAGAGGGATGACAGCCAGTGGCTACTCTCCTTTTCCCTTGCAGCAGCTGGAATATGTGGATCTGGTGGCAAGGCTGGGCAGATGCAACAAGAATTATTATTTTTCCTCCTTAGGAAAAATAAGTGAGACCATAACACATGTTTGAATAATGCCAAACAACTGAGATCACATGTTTGAACTACCTACAAGCCACCAGAAGGATGAGGCATTGAGTTTGATCAGCTGACCAACTGAAAAAGAAAATCAAAAAAATAAGGGATACATGTCAAAACAAATAATACCTTTTTAGGGTGTCTTGCTTGAATAAATCAGCTGGAAACTTTCATAATGCTCAACCACATAGATCTGCTTCTGCTTAAAATAGAAAAAAAATTGTTTTCAAATAATAGAAAACTTTCAATATCTTTGTTTTAATGCACATAATTCTCAAGAGAAAAATGTTTTCAAAATGTAAAGGGAAATACATTTGTTCGAAATATTTCAAAGTGAAATGTTTTGCAGTTTTCAAAATGAAAAAAACTGTTTTGAAAATGCAGAATCAAAATGTTTTCATCATCTTTGTATCAGTAAGGTATCTTTGATATAATTCTGTGATCATACTTAAACTTTCAGTTTGTTTGACAAATGTATTCTTCCTCAGGAAAAAAAAAAGAACATTAACCCTTAGATCAATTATCAGAAAAACAGAAAAATTCTAGGCTCAAATAATTAACTTTGATTATTGTGGGTTTTTTTTCCAGTTCCATCTAGGATTGAGGAGCCACCTTCCCCTTCTGGTAAGGCAATACTCCTTAACTTGCTAAGTGTCTGAGTGATTATCCTGTGCTTTATTTTGCATTTGCAAGATTGGCAAAATGTGCTGAATAGACACAGTCCAATAAACTTGGGGTGCTTGTTCTGTCTTACTAAGCCTGGCAAAATGCAGCTGTCCCAGACAGGGAAAAATATCTCCACCACTGAGACAGACCTCGACTGCAGAGAGAAGGGTGCTGAAGTGCCAGGAGCCATGAGTCCGTAAAGACACTCACTAGTATGGGCATCATAAAAATCAATAAAAAACAATACAGAAGCCACTCGGTTCTGGGAGTTAAGGCCTTTGTGAATTACCTTGGTATGAATAAATCATAGGATCATCAAGGCTGGGAGACACCTGCAAAATCGTCCAGTCCCACCATCAGCCCAGCACCAACATCGTCACCCCTAAACCATGTCCCCAGGTGCCACATCCAGGTGCCTCTTGAACACTTCCAGAGTCAGTGACTCCAACAATTCCCTGGGCAACTTATTCCAGTGCCTATAACCACTCTGAATTTCAATGAATTTTTTTTCTGATATCTAAGTTGAACTTCCCCTGGCACAATTTAAGGCCATTTCCTCTCATCCTTTCATTTGAGACATGGCAGAAGAGACCAACAGTACAACTTCCTCTCAGATAGTTGTAGAGTTAAACTATCAGACTGAGAAATTAGAGGGGTCCTTTTGCTGATAAATATTCAAAAAATACATGATTAATGACTCCACATAATTTCTTCTGGGAAATTAAGGCAGATTTCATCCAAAGGCAATTTTGCAATATGGTACAGATGTTTGTATCTAGGTTTATTCATCACAGAAAAGTACACTAAGATCATTTGTAAACCCTTCTGGAGTGAGTTCCCTGCAAAAGGGGTGCTCACCTTGTACATGCCACTGTCAGTAAGTTCTTCCCTAAAAATCCTCCTTGCAAGCCAAATGATTCTTATTAGTGCTGCAAAATCTTGAATTGGCATCAAACCTGTTACACTTTGTCATATAAAATCAACAGCCGCAATTTGTATTTTACTCAGTGGAGCTGGAAGATATGAAACTTTACACAGCAATTATTATATTACAGTTAACATGATAAGTTCAGCCACTCTATGGCGCTGCACACAGATTAGGCTGCAATAAACTCAGATAGAAACTAAGAAAGGGAAATGTTCCAGTGTTTTATCTCATGATCACACAGAAAAAAAAAATCAGTTCTTGTGCATCATAAGCAAAAAACAACTTGAAAAAATACAGGAAATATCCATTTTTAGACCTAAGATAGGTAGTCTAGCTGGCTTAAAGGTCTTTAAAAAACATGAAGTTAAATTCAAGATGGTATTATGTGCCTTCACATTACTTTATAACAGCAAACAGAACAGGAATTAGAATATCTCCAGCTGTTACCTTCCACAAGAAATCAGAAACTATCAAGGGTCAAACTTTTTAATGCAGAAGCAGTGGAGGATTCTCAAAACCAAATGTAAGCAGGTTGTATTTCAATGAGATAGTTGTATATATGTTTGGCTCAGCCAAAACCTTCTGACAACCTTCCCTCAATATAAACTATTTCTTATAATGAAAAGGCATTTTCATTGAGGAAAAAAAAATATTGGGACAAAGGGGGAATGTTTCACTTTGTTATAGGAGTACAAACTGAATCACACACCTTTGACACCTGATGGTTCTTGTACTGCAGGATTTTGAGGGACTTGAGGATGAGAAAAGTTTAACTTTTTAAATGTAATTTTTTGTGAAAAGGAAAAAATATTCCCTGTTGTCAACTTCTTTCGAAGAAAATCATCAGCCATAGCTCCCTTTCTTTTTTAAATATTTTTTGTTTTATTTATTTCCAGCAAATTCTTGAGAAAGGGAGAAAGGGAATCTGTTCTATATTAGTTGTTATTTGAGAAAGGACTTAGGAGAATTAAAAAATGACCTGCTGAGAACAAAGGCATTATATGCAGAAACAGTTCTCACATTTCACAGTCAACCAGATCAACAAATACTATTTTTACGTAAAACAGAAACAGTTTTCATCTGTTTCACTATGGCTACATTTCTGTTTGTTTGCTGCATGGATTATTTTTCCCAACTACTTTAAAGAGCTGAATTTTATTTTCACTCTGAGTGTCTTACAAGACTCCTTCAGGGTCAATAAAACTAGTTTAATGCTTTATCTGGGAAAAATTGAAAGGGTCTGGGCCTGGAAGACGACACAAAAGGCCAGGAGGCTTGTTGTTATAACCCTACATTTATTTCAAAGCATTCCTGAGGACTACCTGATGTTTACTTGTTCTCTCCACATTAATATCATAAACTCCTTCCAGGAATAGGGGGGAAGCACCCTGGCTAGAGATAAGTTAACTAAAGTGAGATACTGACAGCTGATATCACAGCAATAGGAACAACCCTTCGGCTGGTGATGTAAAAAACAATATAGAGCCTGATCTTGTCAGAGAAGGATTAGGAACTGAACAGTTATAAGAAACGTTTCTCTTCTTTTTAGGTCAGGGGTTGAAAATCTCTTTTTGCTTTTGTACTGCATCCAGCACAGGTTGAAGGTTCCACCTGTGCCAAGGGTAATTTGTGCCCTGTGTCCACGTTGTGCATTTTGTACTAAAAGTGGCACTGTGCTGCTATCACCTAAAGTGTGCGTGACCTAGGCTTTTTAATGTTTATTACCATTATTTGTGGACTCTTAATCAAAGCATCTGCCTCAGGCCCTGAGTTGGAAGAATGGAAATGTGTTTTCATCCTAAAATCATAGAATGGCTTGGGTTGGATGGCTTCTCAAAGATTATCCAGTTCCCACCCCCGTGCCATGGGCAGGGACAGCTCCCACTAACCAGCTACCAGGTTGTTGCTTTTCTATCAGGATTTTAAACAAGGGTTCTCAGTCATCCAGAAAAGTTGCATTCATTGTTGCTGAGTTTCTGTGCCTTTTCTGTGAAGAAGAAAAACTTACTTGTCCCAGTACCTTGAGACTTTTTTGTCTGGACTGTGCACAGGCACATAAAAGGAGAATCTTGAAAATGAGGCAAAATCCATTGTTTTAAAAACAATCCTCCATCAATGCATTCATGTAAAATGTGTCATGCAAACTTCAAATACACTTTTTTATCAAGCCACCACTTACATGCTGACTTCTTCTTTTTTAATTTTTCAGGGCAGAGTCAGATTTGCTCCGGAAGCCCCACGGATGTACCATGTCTGGCTATGCTTCCCCTCTCTTTCCTCCTCCTGGTCCTCCTGGGGGTTTGGCACTTGTAACTGGGGAAGCCAACTTTGTCTTTGGGAAGTTCTCCTCACCAGAGGACCTTTCTGGGCAGAACAGGTCTGTGGGGTCAGTGTGACACCTGTTCCAGAGCTACAGGAAAGAAACACCAAGAGCTGAGAACAGACCAAGCATTAGGTGTTTGCATCCCACATTCTGGTGTTCCACAAAACCAAGGGCAGCAAAACTCTGAGGTGGCAAGTCTGCTTTTGCATTTGTTTCTTGGAGTCCAGTTTTAGTGCTGCCAGGATATATATTTTATTTTGGATTGTGGGGGTTTAATGGCAGGATGAAAGACTCACAAAACTCCAGGATCACATCATAACTGATCCTCGTGAGATCATCTGCTTCTCATCTGCTGTCCTTCAAGACAACAGAAAGGAGGAGCGGGGGTAACTACCCTCTGTGTCAGACAAAAACTGGAAGTAGGAAGACGCTCCCATTTTGTGAAATGTAAGGATGGAAACCCCGTGAAACTTGATTCTGTGGAACTTCATCTTCTGTTTTCACTCTTAAGCGTCATGGGTTACCAGTAAGAACCCTTTTTTTCCACAAGAAATGTAGTATTTCTTCAGCGGAAGGGTAAGTTGACCGACAAAGATGGTGGAAGTTCATAAAATATCCACATAGAGGAAGGAAGTGATGTGTTACTTAAAAATCCACTGCTTAATAAGCCAAAAATTTCAGAAGGCTGAATTAAGCATTATCTCTTTTTGTCATGAAACATGGCAAAGCTGGATTCTTATGCTGGAACTATGCAATGAGAAATTTGTACTGTGACAATGTTACTTGTTTTAAAACGGTACCTTTGGAGGGGAAAAAACATTTAAAAACTCATCAGAATCATTGTAACTGATACCTATGCAAACTAAATGGGTTTATTTCTGGAAATGTTCAGTTCAGGTAGCATGGGCATCCTGCATAAAACTTGGGTCAAAAGGATCCAACATATAAACAATGTTGAGGAAATGCAGAAGTTTTGTTTGGGGCCAGAACTGCAATTCCCCTGTTTCACAACCAAAAAGCATCCAGGGAACAGAACCACTCCCCCCAGGCTAGTGATCAGCAGTGACTGAACACATCCCTTCTGCTGAGCCCTCAGGCAGGGGGAATGACTCACGAGGATGCACAAGAAGCCACTTTGATTTGGAACAGTTGCACCATTTTTTTGCCAATGGAGAGACAAGATTGTTTTTGCAAGGAAGGGACAGAATAAATCAGAGCTTAAAATGGATGTAAAGGATGTTACCTTTGAATTTCTTAACTAAAGGAGCTTTCCCCATGGTGGGGAAGAGAAACAAAATCCTATACACATCCTGTGCTGGTGCTGCAGTGAAGCCCAGCTGGTACTTGGCTACCCTGGGTACAGAGCAGCTCAGTGGAACAGCTGGGGTCCAACTGCGCAGAGAGATTTGACTGTAAGAAATGTACATACTTTGACTGTCTTTTTGTGTCCCACCCTCCAAATGTTTGTCTCAGATTTCATGTATTTTTCAAGACGCAATTTGATTACAAATAAAAACCTGAAATAAAACCAAAAGCCCTGATGAGAGCAATCAGTTGGTCTGTAAGGGTTCTTTATTTGTATTCCGGTTTTTCCTACAGTTAGAGAGGCCCCTCTGCAATCAGAAAGTTCAAAGGGTAACACCTGTGTAGTTTTGTTGGCTCTAGAAGTCTGAACTGCTTGCCCTCATCTCAAGAACTCTATGACTTCTAAAAATCTCATAGTCACTTAAGCAGCCCAGCATTTCTCAGGTGTAGAATCCCAGAATAGTTGAGGCTGGAAAAGATCATTGAGTCCAACCCTTGACTCAGCACTGCCAGTCCACCATTAAACCATGCCCCTCAGAGCCACATCTACACATCTTTTAAATCCCCCCAGGGGTGGCAGTTCAGTTAAAGGATCTCAACATTTTGGAGCCAGCTGTATGTAAGGAGACAGCCCCTCGCAGGCAGAGAGAGACTAGAGAAAAATTCCCTTGTCAGCAGTGCCCCTGTCCAGAGGGCTCCTAGGGAAAAAATATTCTATCAGGAGCAAGGACTTCAAACCATATCTAATTTATAAGCTAAGGTCTGTGTTTTGTGTCACACGTGAAAACAAACCAGCAGCCAATGCATTTTAGGAGCAAACTTTCCTCTTTGCAAAGGGTCCAACAAGGCAAAGGGATGTCGAAACAGCACATCCTGAAATAATTTGCTCTAGCTGTGCTAATTGCATTCCCACATAGCGCTGTATGTAGCAACAACCCAGACTGGAATTACAAAATTCCTTAATCATAGCATCAACTGCCACATCAAAAAAGACAAGGTCACATCTTTTAGCAAATGCAGACGGATTTTTTTTGAAGGTGCAGGTGTAACTTGGCTGTCTGCTTCCTTTAACGATATCCTCCCCTCCTTCCCCTTCTCTTCTACTTTTCCTTTGCCCTTTTCCTTAAACCTCTTCTCTTAATGTTCCTTTTCCAAACTATGGCCAGATTTTGCATTTATGTCTCATCACAGGTACCTTCCAGTTACACTGTACATAAGACATGTAAAGCCTCTCCCTCTCCCCCGATTCCTCCCTTTCCCCTCCCCACGAGTCACAGCTCTACCTTTCATCCCCTCTAGATCAACAGGCACTGTGTGAGTGCTAATTTAGCCTATACTAATTACATACTAAGAACAGCATTTCTCTCCACTTTTACATGGAATTGAAAAGGTGTTTTGAGTAAGGAAAGGCATTTAACAAGAGTCACAAAAGGAAGCTGAAATGGCAAAAAACAAACAAACAAAAAAACCCAACCAAAGCCAAAACACACTCACACCTAGTGTATAATTATTTTTCTTTTATTTTATTCTAAATTCTGTTTTTGTTTCACCTTTTGAGAAGAAAGAACTATCATGAATGTATCACTACACACTCAGGGTATGGCATAAGAGCACAGGACAAGCAGTTCCTGTTTCCTGAAGAGCAAGAATTTTAAGAATGAGGATCTGGAGCGAGGAAAAGAAGAGGAAGGGGAGGAAGAGAAGGAGGTTCATGGTATTTTCCAAATTATTACACTAACCTCTGCATCCTCCATGGATCCCC
>VZRS01003934.1:182406-361617 GCA_013398055.1 Ifrita kowaldi | reverse complement strand
CGGCCCGTCCGCAGCCCCCGGCTAGGGGCCCGCCCGCTCTCCACCGCCGCCGGTCCCAGGGCCTCAGCCGGCCCCTGCAGCCCCCCGAGGGTCGCGGCACTCCGCAGTACCCCTTCAGGGGTGCCCCCGGTGCCGGTACCGCCCCCCTGCCCCCTCCACGGGCCGGCGGTGCCGCTTGTTCCGCCCGCCCCGGCCCGCGCCCTTCTTGCCGGGAGGATCCGCCCCGCCTTGTCTCCCGGTCCCGTTTCCCCCAAAATTTCGTGGAATCGGGAGGGGGTCGCCCTTCCCGCGTCCCCCCGCGCTCCCCCTAGTAGCCCCTCGGCCAGGGAGGGGTCGGGCTCCTGCGGTGCTTGCCAGGCCCCGCGGGGAGGTCGGGCGGTTCCTGCCCGAGAGACGCTGTCCTACCCCGTCGAGCCCCCGGGGAGGCGACGGCAGAGGTGCTGCTATCGGCACATCTCCCGCTCCCCGTGGGAGGATGTAAACTTTCCTGGAGATCCCTCAGCGCCGTCTGCCAGATCTCCCTGACCGCGGGCTCTCTCTGTGTCATTTTTAGTCACCGGCTCTGTTCTCATTGTTTAGGCTTTCGAGGGTTTGCCCTTCTCCCCTCGCATCTGCCCCCTCTTCGGTGTCTTTTTGGGTTTTGTAAAGGAAGTTGCATGCATAAATTCCCATCCTACTTTTTATAGTGGCTGAAGGATGCTGTGTGACTGTAACTCTTGGATAAAAATTTCTATGGGACCTGTGACTTGGGTTCTCAGCCATAGAGCTCTACAGAATACTTTCCCTCTCCCCTTCTTCACCCCCTCTTCTCCAGAATAAACCTCCCAACAATGGGTGATCGACCCGGGAAACTGCGAAGCACTTGAAAGTTTGTGACTCTGGTATCTCCAATGAGCATCTTGGAAAAATCAGCACACATACTTTCTGTAGGTTTTCCTGAGAGACCAAACCACTTCAGCATCTTAAATGGCATTTTCTGAAGCTTGTTTACTTCTCGCAGGTTTTCCTTAGGTGTCTGAAATTTTCTTCACAAATAAAAATTCTAATTTTTTGAAATATAATTTGGGAATCGTACAGGTCACACAGCAAAACAAACTTTACAAGTGCAGCTTGCAGGTCACTGTCCTTTGTAGGAAATACAAGTGAGATTTTAACTGCTATAATCAGGCTCCTGAAATATGTTTGGGCAATAAATAGAAATTAGAGTCCAGGTTACTTTCTGTTCTTTGGTGCTGAACAATGTCTCATGCACTGAGGGATTTGCCTGAGAGTCATTGAACTTGCACTTTTATATTGGGAAATCTCTTGTCTAGCCCCGCTTAAAGCAGCACAGAAGCTACATGAGGGTGTAAAACCTGCTGCTTTAAAGATAAAGTAAAGATGCTGTGAGGGAAAGAACAACATTTAATACTTTAGTGCACATAAGAAATGTGAATGCAAATGAACCCAAATCTTTCAGTGAAGAATGTTTGAGTGAATTTCTCGTTTTGTGATTCTGGGTGTATGTAGCTTCTCATTTCTTAGATCAAGCCCATGGAAAACTGATCTGTATGGAATAATCTGTGTGTTTGTAGTATGTGTGTTCTATTTTGGTGGAGACAGTGAAAATCTCCCAGACAGTGATTCCATAGTATGTCACTCGTGATCCAGTCTGTGAGACTTTGACAAAGCTGACAAACAAGATTCTGTCAACAGTAGATTTAATCACCATTTTTTGTAATTCTTACTCATTTGTTAGTCTTTTAAACACAGAAAACCAACATATTGAGCTGTTTTTAAGTTGCATTTTTTCTCATTCCAATGAAATGTAGCTTGATACTTGGCAAACTAGATTAGTTGCTCTGGGTGATTTAACTTGAGAGATGAAAACAGAATTTTGAGTGCTTGCATTCAGGATTGTGAGGCTGTAGCTGCATAACTTGGTGCATCTTTCTCAGAAAATGTGTTCTGTTTCTTTTTTTAAGGGACAGGATAAGAGCATTTTGGCACAAAGAAAAGTGATCCGGGAGTAGTGTTTTCTCACATTTATGAGAAAACAAATATAATTTGTGGACAGGTCTACTGATGTTTCTCATGCTCAGTTTTTTTGTACAGTCTTCAAAAATGTATAAATAGTGTCAATGCCCAGTGATACAGAAAAAAACAAATGCAGAGAATGCAGGGTTGGGAAGAAAACTTTCAGATATCCTTGTAAAGTGCTTTCAGAGTAATTTAATCTGATGGTGAAAAGAACATAAATTTCCTTTTTGACCTGTTTGAGTTTTGAATAATTTTTCAAGTTTTAAGTTATTTGTAATTGTAAAATATTTCAAAACATATATTTGCTTTTTAAAAAAAATCAACATCCATATATTAAGTAAAGATTGGCATTATTTTTAACTTCACTGTGAGCCTTAAAAAATCTAATTATGCAGAAGTACTCGAGGAAGCCAGGCTGTGTCAGGTTCTGGTGCTGCTGCAGTGACGTGCCTGTAGTGCACTGGGAGGTGGAAAGCAGCGAGCTGTGAGAAGGTTCTTTATAATCTTTTGTCTTGGAAAGTTGTTTTTCCTATAAATTAAATATGATGAGAGCCACTTAAAAAATCTTTATGTGTGCTATAAATTATTTTCATTTTCTAAAATACAAACTTGCCGCTTAAATTGAAGGGTAGTTCTGTTTTAATAGTAATTCTTATTCCTGAAAGTCAGTGGGATCTGTGCGCATGTACAAGGAAATTCCTGATCTTCCTTTTAATAACTGGTGTCGTTGCTGTCAATATTTTAATAATATAATCTGAATATAAAATGAGACAGCTAGATGCAAGTGATTGTGTGTGTGTATACCACACTGCTTATACCAAAACAGAACTTCTTGCATTTTACATTGTTTTGTTAGTATATTTCTAAACATCCCTGTGTGATTTATGCTGAGGTATTGAACGTGAGATGTAAATAAGAAATCTTTGTGGTATTATTTCCTACTTGTCTTTTGTAGGTCTTTTTCTGCTCCCAAATATTATTTAAGTTCAAAAAATTAGCCAGATTTTTATTTTTTAATATACACGTCTATATATCTTCAGGAACCATGCTTTCTCCTCAGAAGGGATTACAGAAGTCTTGTTTTATTTTTTCTTTAGAAGAATACAGTATAATAATTCTTCTGTGTTTAACACTTAAGGACTCTCTATTGCCAATGCAAAAGGGTGTAACTAGTTTATCCAGATTGGCACGTATTTTTTGCAAATCAGCAAGATCTGAAATCTTTGCATTCTTGTTCTGAGTGTGCATCAGTGGTGTAAACTGCTCTCAGAACAGAAAGCAAATGAAGCTGTTGGGAGAGCAAAGATGAGAGGGACAGGACAGGCACCTTTTGAGGCAGGAGTTACGCAGTAAACAGTGCAAGGCCAACAGTTACAACTCAGTCTGTGAAAACCTGTTGAAGCAGAAGGCGGCAGCAGGAGTGTCTGTCAGCAGGAGGGCATGCTGGCAGAAACTTGAGGACGTTCCTTTGCTTTCGGTTAGAGAAGGAGTGAGTGATACCAGCATTATGAGCTTCTGACAGCACTGGGGAGCACCGGGTCTGCCTATGCAAATTCCAGAGACCAGTCGTGCATTTTTATGCAGATCTGTGCCATTGTAGACCAGTCCAGATGTTTTGCAACTCTGGTCTTCTTATTTATGGCTGGATTTTACACTTTTTTCCAACACAAATATCAAACTCTACAGTGGCTTTTCTTACTTAGCTGAGTCAAATGAAGAGAAAGGCTGAGGAGGATTTTATTGCAGTTGTAGCAAATTCTGATAGTAAGGCTCAAATCTCCAAAGTAAAAAGCTCTAAGAAAGTCTGTTTGAAGAAGATGATTTTTTTTTTTTTCTTGATAGATGTAGAAGCAAATGAACACAAACTTCTTAATACTGCGCCAAGAAGTTCATACACTCGTTAGGTGTTTCCACTTTTGCACAAGTCGTGTCTGCCTGAGCTGGGCACTGTGACCTCAGTGTTACATTTTAAAATGTGTGCCTGGTAGCACATGAGAAGTTTGTGATTCATACTGAATTTAATTTTAAGTTACTTTTCTGAGCTGAGAACAGCAGCTCTCTTGCGCTTACTGAAACATGGGGTGGTACTGCCAAACTAACTGTGGGTCACAGAGAGGTTTCCATTGCAGCATCTTAGGTAGAGAGGTGTCTGAAATTTTTTTCCTAATGCTGTTTGAGTAGCCACAAAATATGTCTGATACCAAAAATTGTAACATTTTTTCATGTCATCTCTACTCTTTACTCATCTGACCTGAGACTTAGTGAGCCTTTACAGCCACAACCTGTGCTGGAGGCTGTGCTGGACTGTGGGTTTTTCTTTGCTTCTGTTTTTGAAGAAGTTCAGTAGCATGAATTTCGTTTCACATACAGGTATATATATTTTCTACAAATTCCTTTCCTATAATAAGTAACTATAAAAATTAGTTGCAGTAACTTTTTTCCCCAACGATTATCTTGTTGTATTTTGCACTTATTTCTTTTCTGTTTTCTGCTTTTGTATTAGCATCCAAAGTTTTATTTTAATTCTCAAACTTTTTGCATCAAGAAACCGCTTTTTCTTGCTGATAAAATTCATTAAAATTTGACAAAATACTGCCTCTGCCAGTCACTTATTTATTTGGATATATTGAAGCAGTAGCATGAAGAAAAGGGACAAATCACTTCAAAGCTGTATTTATAAAACTAAGTTAATTTGCCTTTTGTTGATATTAACATGCTGATTGCCGTTTTTTCCCCCTGTAGTATTGAGAGGATTGCAGTGGCATTCTAAGGTCATTTAAAATCATGACAAGCTCAGTCGGACAGAAGAAAGTCTCCTCCAGACAAAGGAAGTGTGGGTTCTGTCGGTCGAATAAAGATAACGAATGTGGGCAGTTGCTGATGTCGGAGAACCAGAAGGTGGCGGCACATCACAAGTGTATGGTGAGTGACCGGGAATGGGATGGAGCCGGGAAAACGCTGCAAACACGTGGAAAAGCCTACCAGGTTGGAATTGGCACACATGATTAACCACTGCAGTTTGGTGGGTTTCATGTCTATAAATTTCTCTGTTATACCCTAAAAATTAAAATTCAAATTTTGTGTTTGCAATTTTAGCTGTTCTCATCTGCACTGGTTTCTTCACACACTGATAATGAGAGTCTTGGTGGATTCTCTATTGAAGATATTCAGAAAGAAATAAAGAGAGGCACAAAACTGGTAAGTCCCTATTTTGGCTCTTGAAAATGGAAGACAGTATTTTCGTACCTTCCATAAAGTTTGTGAGGAAGTTGTTCAGTGTATTTAATCTATTTAATATTTTCTGTTAGATTTCTGAAAGGAGCCTACATTCTAGGGTCCTGGGAAGGGTGTTATTGTGCCTTTACCAGTATTTGGGTTTGCTGCCAAAATCTGGTTTTAACTACCAAATACACTTTTTGCTCCTTTTATATTGATTTAAAAAATAATGCTGTTAATATAGATGGCTTATGAGGTATGTGGGTACACTAGTCATTACAGCTCCACCAAATTAAAGAGATTGAGCAGCAATGACTTTTTTTAATTCCTGAGAAGCTAATTCGTGAGGATCTTTTTTTATTATTATTTATTTAGAATTAGTTGTTTTCCTTTTGAGGAAATGAGTGAGGTTCTTTTTAAAATAACTTTAACAGATAATCAGTTCACTTCTCACATTAAAACCTTTCAGATTAGTTATTTGAAGCACTCTGTGTATTTACCAGTTCTTCGACCACTAAGAGAAATCCAAAGTATTATTGTAGAACTACAATTTTATAATAATAATCTACTATTTCATCCACTGTTTCATTTCAGTCTTTTCCAGTGCATGGAACTTCATTTGCTCTAATTAGCTGAAGCGTAAATAAATAACTGTTCACAAGTCATTCATGTTGTGATTAGGACTTTCCAAAGAACATGGTAGTAAATGGAACTACCGATCATAAAGAAACGTTTTGATTCTTGTGTCTCTTAAAGGGTTTTAAAGGTTTTTTCTTTTTGTGTCTTTGGTGGTTTCTCTTTCTGCTTCTGAATCTCTTTATGTCCCTTCTATTGCAATGGCTCCATTCTTGTAGATCACCGTCTCTTTGTATTAGGCACTTTGTTCAGGGTTTTTGTAGAAAACCTGGATCTGATCAATCTAATGGATTTAGATTTTAGTCCTGAGTTGTGTCCTCTATGGAGGAAATGTAAAAGATAATTTTAGATCTTAATTTAGGTGCCTTGTCTCTGTAGCTGTCAGAAAGCTGCAGCTCTAAATCACTCTCTGGAGGACCTTGTCTTTCTCCATTGGTGTGTAGGAAGTTTAAAGGTAAATGTTTGTCATTAGCCCAAATCCCTTCTCTCAGGTCTGCTTGCTGGTCTATTATGGGGAAACACATTCAGCAAAAAAACCTCAGTGCACTGGGTTAAGTGAATGTATTGATGCCTTGGGCTCAGTTTGTTCTCCTTAAGGAGGTGCTTCTGGCCAGGTGGGCACTGACAGTGCGGACCTCATTACCAGAGTGACAGCGACTGACATGTAGAGACTTTCTGATTGTAATAGATCTGTCTTGGAAAAGGTTGTAGGTTCAAACCTTGGTAGACTGGTCACAAAAGCTTATGAAGTCTAAATATTTGGAAGTACAAGTCACTAATCTCTTAATTATCTGTATTATTTCTAGTGTCTGTGTGTGGGAAGGTTTTTTTTTAAAGAACATACCTAATTTGCAGCTTATCAAACTTCATATATACCCAATATAACTTGAGAGTTAGTGACCATTTCGACAGCAGACACGTGCCAATGGAATAAGTATTTTATTACTTATTGTGTACTCTGTTTTACAGACACATCATAGTGTTCATAAAAAGAAAGTTTTCTTTTAGTCATTTCTGGCTTTCAAAAAAACTGAGGTTCTGTCTAAACTTGATTGGCTGGATATATAAGCCTAGGCTTTTCCAAAGGACTTTGATCAGCAATTACTAGATATGAAACCATAATGTGTAACAGATTTATGAGGTAAAATGCCCATACAAATTAGATAACAACTAGAGAACAGTATATAACTGTACCATTTCAGAGCTTGCAGAGGAGTAAATGGAGATGATCCAAGGCTTTGACATTTTTACTGTTCAGTTGACTTCGTTAAAATTGAAAAACAGGCTGGTGGTATATTTGGTAACTTCGTTGGTATATTTTTTGGCATATATGAGAGTAGCAGGGAGATCTTGACTAAACAAGTGCAGTGAACAAAAAATGTATTCACAAAGATGTGTATATATATATATATATATGGAATATCCTACATTGCATACTTAGATTTGGAATTGATTGTAACCTTTTGGGGGCATGGGCAATATGCAGGATACAAAGAAAAAGCTCCAGTTGTCTTGGGAGGTGAGTTTAATGGGAAATCCTGAGATTTTGGGAAATATTAAGTCAGCAGAGAACAATACAGAGAAAAATCTTGTGATATTGTCGATTACTTCCTTTCCTACCACTGTACAAGAAGAACCATGAGCAATTTAGAAGGCAGATAGCTGGTGGTGTCTGTTTGTCCGATACAAGAAGAATTAATTAATGGGAAAGAAGAGTAAAGCAACAGCCTCACTTTTAATCCTTTTTGTAATACAAGTATAAAGAGGAAAGTTGAGTTTAGTTGACATAAATTCATTGTGTTTACCAAATATTTCACTAAATTCAGTGTTTTGGAAAGGACTTTAGGACATAACTGTAGAAAAAAAAGGTAAAGTTAGCTGCTGATGCTGAGGTAATCATCAGTATTTCTGACTGCAGGACTCATTCCCAAATGGGTGTCATTTTTTTTCCCTCCTGCCTTCATAATATAATTCAGAATTAAACAGGTGCAATTATAATTTTAACTTTCCTGAAATGGTTGACTGTCCTTGAGAGAGGGATGTTCAGGTGAATAGCTGTGTCACTTTCATCAGATACGTTCCACAACAATAAATTACTTATTTTCTTCTTTGAGTTGATAATGGTGGTTGAGTTGATAGTGCATCTGATGGTTATTGCATTGTTGCACACTTGTAACAAATTTCTTAATTTTAAAATAAATTATGAAAAATACCTGAGAGCAGGAAGAGAATTACCAAGTGCATAAATCCATTTGTTTTGTCACCAGGAGTAGTAAATATATTATTTTTGAACTCAGAAGTACTAAGCAAAAAGTAGCATGAATTGTGCTTTCTTTTCCTTTCCAGATGTGCTCTTTATGCCACTGTCCCGGAGCAACCATTGGCTGTGATGTGAAAACGTGTCACAAGACATATCACTACTACTGTGCTTTGCATGATAAGGCTCAGATAAGAGAGAAACCTTCACAAGGCATTTACATGTAACTATTATTTATTTGTTATGTGTATTTTTTGATTTATATTTTACATTCTTTGTTTAAAAAACAACAAAGCAAAGCAAAACCCCACTTTGGAATCTAAACAAAACTGTTACAAAAAATTCTAATTATGATTGTGGCATTCAAAACAGTGATGTGCTAGAAAAGCATATTTTCACTGCAAGATTTGTGTATCAGTGAGTCTTACAAGTGGGAGAAAAATGTACTGGCATTTGAATTTAAAAGATGAGTAAATAATCTGTGAATCGTGACTGACTTGACAGTTTTCAACTACTTTGTTTATAGGATTTTATGTCGAAAACACAAGAAAACTACGCATAACTCTGAAGGTAAAATTATTCAATATAAATTCTTCCCATTGTAGAAAGATACTTGGTTAAATTTAAGTTTTCTGGAGAATATAAATGTTTTCAGTAAAAATTAGAACTACATTTTTTTGAGAAACAGTGAGTTTGGAAGCCCATCAGATTTCTGTATTTTCTCTAAAAATTATGGATTGAGTGGAGAAAAACCCAAACCATAAATTTTAGGATGTTCAAAAGATATGATGCTCCATAAAACCAAAGTTTGGGTAGACGTTATACATTCCCTTCTTGGAAGAAGCTGGCTTATATGTGTAGTTAAGTATTCACAATATTAACATCTGAAATATTTTGTCAGGTAACAGCTGATTTTTGCTATTGCTAATGTTCCTAAATATTCATTCTTTTTTGACTAGTAAATAGAGTTTAACTCTTGAAAAAACAAACACCCAATAGTAAATAAAAAGGATTGTGATCAGTTCACTTACAGATAAGTTTCTGAATCATATTGATTTAAAAAAAAAGTTTTATGAATCCATTCATGAAAGCTGTGTATCTTTGCAGAGTAGTGAAATGCCACAAATGTAGATAAATTGTGTGGTCTGTTAAAATTCCAAACTAGTTGTGCTGTTGTGTATTTATTAAGGTATTTTTCTCTTGTTATACTGTATCTGAATTTGGTTAAGCAAACAGTTGGTGGTTTACTTTTTGCATTGCTTTCAACTGAAATATTATCAGATTTAACTAATGAGTATGCAACTGCTTAGTGAAGATGAAACTTCATAAATTACTTCAGTCTCTATGCCAAATATATTTCTAAGGTAATATATTCCTTTTTATGCTACAGGTAGTAGATTTATTAATGGTAAGGTTTGGATGTCATTTCAATGTTCAGGAAGATTCTGAAGGCAGCAGAAAATATCAAAGAAAATTGGTTTCTTTTTTTTTACTCTATGTTCGTAATTATTGTTGTGTGCCTATATATAAAGCTCTAATTTTACTGTTACTGGGTTTAAACAAGAAGAGTAATGTATATGTTATAATTAGTTCTCCAAACAGAAGGGGCTGCGTCATATTGTAGTTTGGTACTTTGTTTCCTTGTTTTGGGGGTTGCTTTGTGTTTTAGGAGACACAGAATATGAAAGACATTTTGAGTCCAGAGAGATTAATCTCTTTAACTGATACTCACAAGTGTCTCAGTGTTTGACATGTATGTAAAAATGCCTCCAATTCTGCATGGAGCTCAAAGCCAATTACTTTTTCTGCTTGGGATTCCTTGCAGAATCTGATCTTGTGCTTTTCTTTAAGAGTTTTCAGAAACCACTATCTCCAATTTTGCGGTGTCATTTTCTAACAGCAAAGGCTTTTAAATTTTATACAGATATATTGGGAAAAATTAGTGGGTTTTTTATTAAATGTTGATGATGTGTTGTGACATTTATCTAGACTCATATAAAGAGACTCGTAGAGTGAGGGTAGGAGAGAAGAAATAAACAATGTCACTCAAAAAAGCTGACGCCAAATAACCCGGTAGTATATTATTTAACATTTAACTTTGCACGCATTTTTTTTGTTTAAAATATTTGCTTCTGTCATGGTTTAAACTTCTAGAAATAGCTTTGCACTTTTAGAACTATGTGTAGCTATACTACACATTTCTGTTTTCTGTTTTTTATTTAATATTTCACTGAAACTCCACCCAGTGCTCTTTCCCAAAGAATATGTTTTCTTTTTAGTCCATACAGTTTCAGAAACTGTACCCATAAAATAATTATTCTTTACAGTTGTGGATTTGATAATGCCAGAAGCTGGGGCTCTTTTGGGATAGACCTCCTTTAAATCAAAGTAGAAATATTGCATATACCTGATACAGTGCTGTAAGTAATTTCCATAGCAATGGTATTTTGCTACATTGAACACTAATTAACTTTAGCAGACAGAAATTACATGGTGGTTTTCAGAGTTTCAGAAGGGACTTGGGAGATTTTTTTCCTTAATACTTAAATGCTGAAGTTTGCTCAGTGAAATGACAACTGGAAGGTGTTGGATGGTGAGATTAAGATTTATATATGCTATGTATTTTGTTTGTTTCTTGATGAAAATGTGAGTGTCAAGGAGGCATTTAAATGTGAAGTAATGGTGGTGTGTGAAAACAGATAAAGGACTTGGCAGAGAAGAGTGACTAGACTAGGCAGGGAAACTAGATGTTAACGTAGTGGCTTTTTTTTTTTTTTTTTTAAATCTTGTTTTAGTTTCATTTTCATTAATCTTTGCTCCTAGCAATGCTTTCCTAACAGAACAGTTAAAGCTTATCTGAGGTACTGTCAACCAGTGTGGGTGCACAGAGGCACTGGAACCATCAGTCCCTTTTTAATGGAAACTTAACTGCTTCTGCTCTGGGTTGCTTTTTGGTTGGGGATTTTTAAATTTTATTTTATTGGGGTTTTTTTTCTTGGTCAGTTTAGTACATCTGTGGGTTCTTAGGCTTGGTTCTTTGTATCCAGATTTAATTGTTGCAGTCTGAGTATTTTTATTCTGTCAATTATGTTAGTGGATGTTCAAAGAGTTTTTAGGAGTGTTTGGTTTGTCCAGAACAGTTTATTTTCTGTAGGCAGCGCTGCTGCATAACAGCAAGATTTTTCCTTCCCTTCCCTAGAAAATGGATGCTTCTGGGGGCATACTTGCCCAAGTCTGAGATCTGACTCATGTACTTTTGTTGGAAGTTCTAGTTTAAAAAGACTATCTGTTAAACATTAAATAACAGTTAAAGAAAACCTCTTGAATCCTGCATGGAAGTGTTCTTGAAAGACCTATATTGGAATTGAGTTACCTGCTAAGACTTAATAAAAAGGACCTCATAGATGTTTTTTATTGCTGTTACGAAATTCAGGTGGTGTGAGAATTCATCAGACTTGGTGTCTACTCATCAAGACGAAATTAATGAGCGATGGGAATTAATTTTTCTTCACTTGACAGGAGTTGCTGAACTACCTTCTGCTTTCTTTGAATATAAAAATGTGAAACACGGCAGCAGAGTACTGTGCTCTTAAATTCGTTACCTGTTTCAACAGATTGTTGGTTTTATCTAATTTATCTGTATGGCCGGCCTTTAGGTGACATAGAATAGGAAAATTGTGTTTCTGCTTTATTTCCTTTGTGTAATTCAGAGTGATTTTTCTGTGCTATGTTCCCATTAACTGGAAAAAGGACATCTAGGTTTTTGCCTTGCTGGTTACAAATTTAACAAAACAACTGAACTTCAGATAATAGCTTAATTGATAATTTTAGGCAAGCCGTCTAAGTTTTTGTGTACCTAATAGGTTACAGGAATTGGTGCCAGTGCTTTCAAATTATCACAGCTAACTATTAGTTGAATTACTGTTCAGTTGGATACAATTGCATTTATTCTTTTTGAAGAATGGAGTATTGTTGAACTACTGTTTTGGAACTGTTTGTTGGAATTTATTCCAATGTACTGGAAATAATTGTTGAAAAATGAAAAAACTGGCCTCTCTCAGTTTCCCTGCAGGTGGGACTGCTCTGATTCATGTGTTGAATTTAAAACAAATTCAGCTGATGAGGAATAGTTTAATATAAACTAAGATAAGAATGTAATTTCATTCTTGTGTTACATACTGGTAAGACAAAGATTAAAAAAGACAGCCGTGTGACTCCTCTTCTTAATGTTTAAAGCTTGAGAACTGTGGGGTCAGAAAATAAAATGTTTATCATTTCTGTTGTATCTGTGCTCAAAGCCTCGGGGAATTATGTTTCCACAGTGGAAATAAGGACATTCTCTGTCCTAGCATCCTTTTCATGTTATTCTAAAGATCAGACGTGAAATCTGTGCTTCTCACACTGCTCAGTAAGTTGAGTCAGGATGATATTTCTCGGAGACCTATTTAGAGACACTGCAATCTACAGTGCACTGAGTATTTCTCTAAAGTGCTGTGAAAACCAGAGACTGGCAGGAAAAACATCTGCAACTTTTTGGCATTCTAGTTAGGTAACGTTCTGATTCATCTTTGGATTCTTCAAGCAGTGTTTGTTCCCTGTTGCATTTTCTGTAGAAGTAATCCCATCACAGGTTTGCCTCGCGGTGTTTGTAGTAACACAGTCAGGTGTAAATGTTTCTGTAATGTTGCATTTTGGGGTCGTTTTGGTGGTGAGAAAGTCTTCCCTGGCTTTGCTAACTCAGCCTGCTTGGTGTCTGTCTCCTGGAGAATGCTCTGTGTGTGTAGCATCAAATGTTTACATGGTATTCCCACAAAAGCAGTTTGTCCAGGCAGTGAATTAGCAATGTCCCATTATAGTCTTATGAGGGTTTGCGCAGAAGCATCACACCAGGGTTTTCTTACAGAAAACCACATGGCTGATGGAAAAGGAAAAATGTAAGTCATGTGATGAATGGTTTCTCCTATCTGAGGAGCTGTCCTGTGGTGTTCTGATTCTCCTTCCCATCTAGGCAAGGTGTTACACAGAGAGGCTCGGTCAGCTATTCAACAAATTCATCAGACCAGTGGTCATAAGCTTTATGATTGTGCAAATAAGCCAAGTGCATCATCTGTCTTCAGTCTTTGCCAGTGTTTCTTTTCTTGAAAATGCATTTAAATTGTGTGGTTAGTAAGGACTATTCTATTATATTTCTATGTTAAATGTACTTAATTAAAGAAATAATCTCAAGTACCTCATAACAAATAACTTTGGGACGAGAGTCATTAGTTCCTTGAAGTATCTGGGGCTTTTGGAAAATACGTTACTGGCAGAACCGAACAGGTAATTTAATTTTTTCCTCTCCACTCTTACTTTAGTTTAGATATGTTTCATGTAACTTATTCTTCTGCCATTGAAAAAGATAAACCAAAAATTATATTCAGCATTTTGATTGTTTATTTCACATCATCTGCTGATAAAAACTACTACTATTTCATGATTAGTTTACCTGATTTTGTATTTGCTTGCAAGGGGGATTGTGCAAATCTCTGGTTCTTATTATTGCTTGTAGATGCATCCACATTTGTAGTATTAACTGCTGGGCCAATAAAGCTCTTTTGGGGGTTTTTTGACGTTTCTTTCCAATTTAAAATAATGATGTTGGCTCATATAGTTTATTGGGTTTCAGCCATAGTTTAAGGAGATTTTGCTCTAGCATGCTGAAGTACTCTTTTCTTTCCCTCTTGGATTCCATTTATCTTCTAAAAATCTAATAAGACTGATTTTTGTTCCTTGAATTTTTAGTTTCTCTTTTATCCCAAGTGCACTGTAAAACATTTCCTGCATATGTGTGATTTCAGATTTATATAGCAGCATGTCTCAGCCACTTAAACACTCTATGCTTTGGCTTCATTTTATGTCCAGTCCTACTTGAAAATATATCGTGCCAGTAGTTTTGGTTATCTTCCTCATACAAACTCAGCCTCCTTTGTTTCTTGCTCTCTTACTCTGTTGTTTAAGGTAATGTCGGATGTCAATAGAGCAGTATTTATTGTACACATCCTCTTTTTACTTGTTCTTTCACAACCTTTAAAGTATGTAATTCTTTATTACTTTGCTTTAACCTGGCTTTTGGAAATGGGTGATTCCATGGGTATTTCAAGCTGATGCAATATGGATCAGTGATATCTCAACCTCTTCTCTGCCAAGCCTTATTTTAAACAGCAAAACATCTTGATCCTTTTTCCTTCTAGTCATGATCAAAGGAGAATTTTTAGATTTCTCTCTGAAGCTGAATCTCCCTGTTAACATTTGATGTAATACAGCATTTTATCAGGCTTCCTTCTGTGGTGCTTTGTACTGCTCATGGATTTCTAAAATGCAAATTAGGGGCTTGTTGCTACTCATCCTAATTTACAATATCATGTTCCTAGGGGCGTTTTAAAATGTAGATTGTTTCCTCTTGATTTTTATCCTTATGCCCCGTTCTGAGGCCATGTTGTGTATTGGGCTCTTTTCAGATCTAGCATTTAGGAACTTCTGAGGGAAGATCACAGAAACTTCCTTGGACCACTTTATCTAAAGTTATGTTGAGAATATTGTCATGATTTTAAAAATCAGTACAGTAATGGGATATGGGATGGGGGTAGTTAAAAGAGGGTATTCTAGGGAATCTCAGGGGATTCAGAGGATGGATGATATCCCTGATAAAACGTCACCTGATCAGGGAGGAGTTGAACAACTTTTTGTGTTTTCCTTAGTTCAAGCTGACATGAGAAGTTGGAAACACCCAACCAACAGATGCCAGGGACACAGGGTAAGCTGGCAGTGGGCTTGAGGGGTGGGATAGGGCACCCACCAAGTTGTAAATTAATTGTGAAGACCATCCAGGGCAGATGTGTTTGACAGCTGGTTACAGTCTCTCCCTGTTCTATTCTGCGAGTTCAAGGTGCTGTAAAAATGAGAGGAGCTTTAATATTTTGAGGTATCAGTCTTGAAGGACAGATGTGATAGAGCAGATCCTCACGTCTTGGTGGTGTTACTCTATAGGTCCACGTCACTTGAAGTAGGAGATGTAAATGTTCAAGGAATTGTATTTTAGTGAAGAGGTCATGTAGCATCTGGATTTTAATGATGTCTGAACTTCTCTGAAAGTCGTAGTTTTGAGCACAGAAGAGGGGTCTCCTTTGAGGAAAGCTGTGCATTCTTCATCGTTTTTTATTGTGCATTGAAACTACCTTTTAAAAACACAGCATTTTTACTTCTCGAATCTTAAGTATACTAATAATTATAGACTAAAAAATAGCACTTAAGAACTTACTCTATTAGGAGACTGACATTTCTTATAAGAAGTTGGTTTTCATAAGGTGTGCTTGGTTTTTAGCAATTATGACTCACTTCTAGTTTTGTAAGTGGGGCTGTAAAGAGTTCAGGACATGCTTTAATGTTCTTGTAGAAAATAAGGGTGGACTGAGAGGTGCAAAGCGTTTTGGCTGACAGAGCTGACAAGAAGCTTTGGAAAGTAAGGAGTAGTGGTGAATGGATTGTGTTTTGCTTCATCAAATACAGTAGAGAAATCCATTGAATTATTTTGGGAGGAATTTTTTTAATTTCTTATTGATGTCATTTAAAGGATCACAAATTTAATAGTCACATTTTTGTAAGACTATTTTTCTAGAATAACCATCTATGATTTCTGTAAATGTAAAAATAGAGACAAATAGTCACAAATTTCTTTGAGTAATTGGTGGAGAGTTCATATGATGAACAAGATTCTTCTTGAAAGAGGTTTTTCAGATTGTAATAAAATCTGCTATATGCAGTCTAAGAGGTCAATATCTAAGTTGCATAATCTTGCTTGGGGAATTTAGCCAGTGGTGATAAATGAAAAATAATGTTAGATAGGAAATTCTGAGAAGAAAATGTAAAATGTGTTGTTTTGTTACATAATCTGTGTGATCATGTATTTAGTTTTTGCAGAGTAAAATAATTGGTGCTTTTCAGATGCAGTTAGAAAAGAGTAGTTTATATATTAAAGTATAGGGATGTTGTAGACAGACTGATGTGTCTTTGTAGCAACTTGGGCAAATCTTTATATAGCTGAATAATCTGTAAGTTTAAACCAAAATAATTTGCAGATCTGTATAAATTTCAGTATAACGTGTTGTGGTGCATTTGGATGAGTTTTCTGTTCCTTAATAACTGAGCAGAAGCTGTAGCTTTCTTGGGGGTTAGTGTCAGATACAATAGATGGAGCTGAACAGGACGTATTTGTGTGCCAGGCTGGGCCAGGGCTTCAGTCATCTTCTGCTCCCACTTGGTGGCTGTGGAATATGTTCAGCACTTTGACTTTTAAGTTTTGTGCAGTTGGGTCACTGTTATCATGAGATAGAAATGTGATCTGATTTTTATGTGATAATAGGTAAGAAAGATGAGCGCTGGCAAAGCAGCATGTAGTCTCCAACTAAGATGTCCCGTCTGGATACTAAAACAATATGGCAATATCCATCAAGTGAATGCTCCGAGTCTTCTGATTACCATTTCCTTCTGTTTGAGGGCTCATACTGATGTTTGTGGTTTGGATTTTGAGAAGAAAAGTCCTTCATCAGCTTCTATGCATGTTTCTTTAAACAAATCTGCTGAAATATGTTTGTGGTTCGAGCAGGGGTGGGTACTATATATTAAAATAAGAAAAGGAGGATGCTCCAGTGAGTAGGAAAGTTGTTAGTGACCGAATAGAGCTGGTTGTTAGATGTAGTTATCTGATACAATTTAACTAGATCGTATTGGAAGCAATTTTAGTCTTGCAGAATTGATCTGTATCCTCTGTATAGCTGTGAGTTGTCAAAGGACAGTGTGCCAAATTACTGGACTCAGCTCTGTATAGCATTCACAGCTCAGCTGACATTTGCAAAAGAACTTGTCAGGCCTCATTGGTATGTCTGCATTAAAAATGTGTGTTCTTATATTCTTAATGGTGTGTAAATGCTTGATATGGGATGTTGTCAGTGTGGATGATTTCCTCTAAACTGGAGGCTGCTTTTAGTTGCAGATGTAAAAATATTCTGTAATGATATAAAATTGTAGATTTGTTTCATGAAGGCAAAACACATTTCAGTTTTAAAGCTTGATGTTAATGTTATACCCCAATGGGTTAATTTTTTTCGTAAGTCAACAGGCATGAATTAATAAAGCAAGAAGAGAGGTGTTATTTACGTATACTATCAAGGGCAATTTACATCGGAGTTATGCATCTCAAAATAATAAATTAATAGCATATTTCATGGGTGAAAACGCTTTCCACTTTCAGTGTAGCTTAAGTGAATGTTATTTTCAGTGAAGGTGAAAATGTGTATCTGAGGACACATTTTAGATCTGAAAGTAGAAGTTGTAAGAAACACTAAGCCTTTGTATGTTATAAAGATGCAAAGCTGCCTGACATATAAAAAGTAATGTTTTCAGGATCTGCAGTTGCATGTTTGTAATAAATGGGAAAAAGGTGCTATTTTTATTTCCGACCAAAATTCAGAAAATACAAGTTGTGGTTTTTCTTGTCTGGTTTTGGTGGGTTCTGGGGTTTTTTGTTTGGTTTGGGTTTTTTTCTTAGTTTGTTTTGTGTGAAATTGTGGAGAATCTCATTTAATGATGTTTTCTGACTTATAAAGCAGATTTAGAAGAAAATATCAATGAACACGAATTGGAGCCTTCGCCTCCCAAAGGAAAAAGGAGGGGTCGTAAGGGAAAGCCAAGAAAAACAAATTTCAAAGGTCAATCAGAAGACACTAGATCTACGTCCTCACATGGCACAGATGAAATAGAAAGCAGTTCCTATGTAAGCAGTAAATATGCTAAACTTCTTAGAAGACAGAATTGCATACTTCTTCTCTGAAATATAAGTTTTATTAAAATTTGCAGTTGTCTGAGCCTCCAGCTGGTGGCCACAGGCTTTTAAAATTGCAACCTTATTTGTATCCCAGCAGTATATTTTAGTAAAATGTTTTTCTTTCAGAGAGACAGGTCTCCCCACAGAAGCAGCCCCAGTGATACAAAACCTAAATGTGGATTCTGTCATGCAGGTGAAGAAGAAAATGAAGCTAGAGGAAAGCTTCATATATTTAATGCCAAAAAGGCTGCAGCACACTATAAGTGCATGGTGAGTTAACAGTATTTTTGTTAACCAGTCTGTTCTGTGAATTTTGTCTGAATTGCTGTTTTGGATTTTAATACAGTACTCTCACATGTAATTATGCATGAGTATTGTCTGTATGCTGATGATCTCCTTAAGCACTGAAGTGTTGCAAAGTGAGCAATTCATTTATTTGCACTGCAGGCAATATGAATAAAAGTTGGCTTCATGCTAAGAGATGGAATTAGCTTAGGGAGACTCTTTATCTTATTAAAAATGCTCCCTTAGCATCTAAATGCATATGAAGTATTTAAAAAGGAAAACAGAAAACACTTTTAACTAAAAGAATCCTTTCCAAGAAAAAACCAGCTTCACAGGCATTCAGGCACAGTCTGAGAAGAATCCATGAACTTCATTAATTTTCTGACCTGTGGATTCAGGCTGTGTGACTTAAGTTGAGTGTGGTATGTGGAAGTTCTAGAAAGCTCTTGCCTTTAGATTATGACATTTATAGAACTGTCAGCCTGAACCAGATCTAATTGCAATGAACATGAGCAGACAGTGCCATCTTTCATATCACTCATTCTATGAATGAAGTAGGGCTTTGGGTAACAAACTTCACTGGTTCATGCTGTACCTCAAAATGAATAAATAGTCTAGGCAATCTGTGGAGTATAATCATTGACTTTCTGTATCCAGCCTCACATAACAGAGAGCTGGTGTTTGCTGGCAGCTTTGAGTCTTACTGTAGCAAGGCTCTTCGTTACTTTGTGTACCTGAACTTCAGTTTTAAGGCAGTTAGAGCTGAATATACCAGGATGATAATGGAAGGGATGGTACTTCTGTGCTCCATTGTCATCCCTCAGGACTTAACAGCTATATTGACATCAGGGTTGAACCTGAATTACATATATGTCACAGGGAAGGAAATGGAATGTTCCTAAAAAGTTGAGTAGTGTAGTTGATAATATTGCCCATTTGCTACTTCATGTTTTCATCCTATCGTTATTTCTCGTCTACTCCTCTGTCTTTTAAAATAAATTTCTCCAAGGCAACAACACCTCTAATTAAAGCAGTCAGGTGGGGATCAGAAGGAATACTTTAATTGCTCAGCACAGGGTTTTTCCTAGTTTGTTGGTAAAGCACATGCTGTCTGAGATCACGAAACAGGATGTTCAATGCTCAGTTATTCCTGCACAGAAAAAATTTCCAGTCATGTTGGTGACCTGACATTATCTTTTTACTTGTTTGTTTTACAGTTGTTCTCTTCTGGCACTGTCCAGCTAACAACAACTTCAAGGGCAGAATTTGGTGATTTTGATATCAAAACTGTACTTCAAGAAATCAAGAGAGGAAAAAGAATGGTATGTACCTGAAGAATATGGTGAATGTCTTAGTGATTCTGCTAAGATGTATATAGCTCTGCCTCCTTCCTTTTATGGAGCAATCATTTCCATCTGTTTCTAAACACAAAATAAAAATGTATTGTTACTTGTGGGAAGGGCAGCCAGATAGGAATCACCTTAGTATTAGTGGTGTTTGGGCATGTGGTATTTGGGATTCTTTTTGACAATGTACATAAGTATTATTATCATAATATGATCCATATCAGCCATGCTGTAAGTATGAAAGAGCTTTGGACCTGTGTTACTAAAAACACACTATGTGAAGCTGCACATAAAATTAGAGAATATGCAGTTCTTGCAGTGAATATATTCTTTAACATTGGAAACAAACCAGTGTTCCCAACTGTTTTGGTGTTTTAGTAGGAAAACGTATTAAGGTCTCAGAGATTGGGATGCTGGTAAAACATCACACTGCGTTGCACTAAAATTCAGGATGCTTTTAAAGTGCTAAGAAATTTATGGGGGATCAGGGAGAGAATAAACAACTAGCAATATTGTTCCTTGGAAAAAAATAATATAAGACTCTTTATACATTAGCATACTAACTTCAGCAGCAATGAACTGACCTTGGAAATGCAATAACATGTATTGCAATCACGTACCAATTTTCTGTGCAACAGACAGGTAAATCCTAGTGTTCATATTTTAATGGGTTGGTATTTTGTAGTTTCTGTTTTACCATGTCTTTGATTAATTTTTCATTGGAAGGATGATCTGCCAGAGGAATTACTCTGTTCCAAAATGTTAGTCATAAATATGAGGAACACTAAACTGAATACTAAGAGAGAAAAGACTGAGCGGCTGAACATTGCTGTTCTCTTCTTTCCCCTGCACAGAAGTGCACACTCTGCAGCCAGCCTGGTGCTACTATTGGGTGTGAAATCAAAGCCTGCATAAAAACATACCATTACCACTGTGGAGTAGAAGACAAAGCTAAATACATTGAGAATATGTCACGAGGAATTTATAAGTAAGGACCTATGTAATTGTTGAATCTATTACGCAAGTAAAGATATTTCATGACACTTTTTCTGCCTAACTTGGCTAGTCAATGTGTTCTTTAAAAAAAGAGGATATTATTTAGTTTAAAATGGTATTTTTAAGTAATCGTTGACTTTACAAAGTATTTCAATTACTCTGCTAATTCAAAATTTCTGTAGTGTTGTAAATATGAGAAATGAGAAAATTATTTGACTTTTATGATATTTTCCTTCTCCAGTAATCTATAATTTAGATCAAGAAAATTGATGTCATGATTCCTCCATATTGATGTGTTTGTAGCTTCCTTCTGGGGCTTTTTGGACCCCATAACTTTCCGTCCTTCCTGAAGAGCTGTGATTTGGCTGCAGCTGAGTTGCCGTGCTGTGCCCACGAGAGGGCATTTACCGAGCAGTGCAGTGGCAGTTCTGGAAAACTGAGATTGGTCACAGTTTTGTTGGCTGCTCTTGAACCTTGTTTTCCTTCTCAGTTTAACTGATGCTTGACTGAAAGCCGTGAATGACTTAAGAGTTTGCAACTGACTTGTAGCACATCTCAAAACTAATTGAGAGGAAAGTCAGGTTTTGATGGATATTTTCAGTGTAAATCCTCACTGTTTCTTTTATTGTGCCAGACTCTATTGTAAAAACCATAGTGGAAATGATGAAAGAGATGAAGAGGATGAAGAAAGAGAAAGCAAAAGCCGTGGCAAATCAGGCACTGACCATAATGACATTCCTCAGCAGCAGCTCAATGGAAACTAGGTATGGAAGTTACTCCTGACAGATCTGTTACCAAGACTGAAACGCAATATACAATTAATGTAGTTTATTGCAGTGAAGTATTTAAATCTAGTGTATGCAGAGTACTTTTTATTGGCATACTGTAGAAGAATGGGGAGGATTTGTTGTTTTTTAAATCCAGCTGACTTTGTAACAGTGTAAGAAGGGAGGCCCTCATTTCTATTGCTAAATGTAGTTGTAATGTCAGAGCTGCGAAATGCTTTTCTGTATGATTCTAAATTTACTATTGTTTTCATCATTTTTTAAACAGGTTCAAGGGACAGAGTTATAGAACTGGGAATGGCTAAGACATCATAACTACTAATTCTTTTAAATTGTTTTCTAAAAATCAGAAAAGGGTTAGTAACTTTTTACTACCCATCTCTGTTAGAAATTTCATTGAACTGCCTGAAACGTTCATGTGTGTGAGCCTTCAGTAAGTGGCAGAGTTTTACATGTCAATATTATGTAGTTTGTAGTCTGCAGTGTCTGGAAAAAAATGAAACACTATATAAATGATATGTAATATGTACAGTGTCAAAAGTTAAGGCAGACATTGAAATGAAGTAAGATCTATATTTCTGGACTGAATAAAAACCTTAAGATTTGGAATGTGTAAGTTGTTTAGTGGATTCACACAATGAGGGAAGGTCTTAGCTAGTTTAATTAACAACATGGACAAATCCGTGGTGGCAATGAGCTGGTACTTTGTGAATTTTGCATTTTCTTCCTGCACAAGTTCCGGAGGCTGTACATGGGAAAGCCGCGCTGTTTTTGCTTGGGAAGCACCCAGTAGGAAAGGACTCGGTGTACATGAAGCACGCTTGAACATTTCAGGTTGTTCCTGTTGTGATTGCTCATTCCGCCTGGCATTGTTTGCGGGAGATTTACTTGAGCAGCTGTTGGTTCTGAGCTGTGAGCTTTAGAACTCATGCCAAAGGGCTGTAGTTCATTCTTTCCCCAACAACCCACCTCTTTCTGTGCCCTGATTTACAAAGAACACTTCACCAAGTGTGATTAAAACCTTATTATACAAATGTCTGGACTTCGCAGCCCAATCTCTTTTACTTCAGAGAGTTACAACTCTTAACTCACTATGGAATTTAGCCACCATATCTGACGTCCATACCTCAGGTGTTCGCTGTTGTGTGGAACACTTCATGTTTTGTCAAGAACGTGCATAAAGGTCCCATATTCTGTGAGAAGAAGGAGGAAACAACCTTTTTTGCTAGATTGGTATTTATTTTTTAATCATATGACCACTATATGAGAAACTTCGTGTATCATCCTTATTGTTTTAGTGATTTTTTTTTTCCTTTCTCTGTCAAGTCAACAATCACATCATGGAATTCTACTTGCTAGAATTCGATGTTCCTTTAGGGAATGATCAGATCTAGGCTATACCAAACCTAACAGAACAGTCCTCTGACTGCTTTCAAAACACCTTGTCATTTCTAATGGCTACTGGTTTCTTCAATTGGTCTGTTAAAGCACCTCCTCAGACTTAATTAAATAAAACCAAAAAGCTGAATCTAGTCCACGTTTGTCTGTTGCTACCGCATTATCTTATTGTTTGTTTAGGGTTTTGACTTGTTTGACTCTGAACTCCCACAACACATCTGGATTTGAAACAAGCAAAAGACACTGATTTGACTATAAACTGCTACAGTTCTTCTGTGATTGGTATTGCAAAAACAGTTAATTTGTAACATGAGTTTCTGTAGCATTTTTTACTTGTATTTTTAAAAGATTTAACGTGTGTCATTTGTCTTCTTATGCATTCCCTTAATGTCTTGAGGGACTCAATTACTGTATATTGGAGTTTCTAACATTTTACCTGTTAGAATTCAATCAATTCTATTTGCTTTCCTGGAGAATAATGGCGTTTGGAAAGAAATATTGCTGTGTACAGAAAATATTCAGTTACTGCTCTAAACATGATGCCATTGATCATTTTTATTTTGTATTTGTAACTTTCAAAATTAAAAGCGTGACTTGAATTGCAATGACAGATCGGTTATTGAAATTGTCTGTCAAGGTGTTTTGTTTCTCCTAGAATATGAACATTTTTCAGCCACTTAACACTTCTGGAATGCAAAATAGCATCGTTCAATATTTAAATTACTTCAATTTGTGCCTCAGACCTGGCCCTCCCATGGAAAAAAGGCACTTTTGTTTGCAGCTACTATATTTAACTAAGTTTGCATGGGGTAGGTCTGCCAGCATACTGACTGTACTTGAGACTGAGCTCTAATCCATTGTGTGTCAGTGGCTTAGTGTAATATTCAGTCCAATAACTCACCTGTTATGGATAAATGACCCCATTCCATACCTCGAAGAACCAGAACAGCACTTTACCTTCGGGTAGCAGAAAAGCTAGTGGCTGGTTTCCATTACCCCTGTGTGCTGAAATGGCCTGGTGAAACTGTCATCAATTCAGAATTCATGGAAGCAAAGTCAAAAGCAAAACCCTTTTCTTACAAGCCTCAAATTTGTCATAACTGACTTCAACTCATGTATGCTGGGTAAAAGTGCCTTACAATGTAAAAATTGTATTTATATGTTCCCAAGTAGCATCACCTGCTGGGGAGTAATTCTGTCGTGGTGTTAATATTTAGAAGAAATGTACCTCAGCAGTGTATTTACTGTACATCTCTTACGTCCTTAATTGTAGTTTTAAAAAGCATGACAATGTATGATAGTATACAACATTTACATCATTTTTTTAAAAGACAAAATACTGCCATTACTGTCTTTTTATGTGTATTTTAGCTTGGAATTTCAGACAGTCTGTCTGGATTTTTGGGGGTTTGTTTTGATTTGCGGTTTGTTGGTTTTTTGTTTTGGTTTGGTTGGTTTTTTTTTTGTAAAGCAATGTAATCTTTGCAAGCATCTATTGAAGATTATTCTGGAGCATCTACTGCCCTCCCAGAAATGTTAGAAGTAATGAAAGTGCTCTGTAGGTGAACTAGGTATGTTTAAATTAGCTAGTTAAATTAATACAGTCAATTCATTACTGAGATTTTTTTTACTAGGCACCTTCAGCTTTCATCTCACAATCAGAAGATTCAACATCATGAATTCAACAAAACTTGTCTTTAAAAACTGGTTTCACTTTAATTTTTTTTATTATTATTGTTACTTTTTGCCTTTGGGCATTTCTTTTGCTCACAAGAGGATTGTGTGCTGTTTAAGATGCCTGGAACCCTCTGAGAAGGGAGGTTTCTCCCCAGCTTCCTGCACTTCTCCATTAAGAGATCTCCCCAACTCACTGTGTCTCTGTGGTCTCACAGATCTGTGGTTGTGCTATTCCCAGAAAGAACTGTACCAAGGAAGGACAGGCATCACAAGGATACTGTTCAAGTATCTTGAGGATACAGCTGGTGTACTGCCTGCATCCCAAGGTGGTCAAACCCTGTAGCAGTGGGCTGTGCTGTCACTCCATTTCAGGGAGGGGGGAAAAGGCTGGTTCAGTGTCAGTGCAGCTCCCTAGATGAGGTGCGCAGAAGATCTACTTCAGCAGGTGTTGACCCACAGGAGGTTCTGTGATAAGGGTCTAGTAGGAGTCACACCTACACTCCACAAAGCTTTAGGTTCAAAGAGCTGTGCTGATCTACAATCGTTTGAGTCTGCCAAATCTGACCCTAAAATGTAGTGTAACAGAAGAGAGTTTGCCTCTTACTCCTGCCTATAGGAAAAAGAACTTCATGCTAAAACAGAGTGAAAAATGAAGAGGTGATAATCTATTTGAAATATCAGACTTATCTGGCAGGTGATAATCAGTGCATTCCAAAAATATTAATACACTGAATCAGATTGACAAGAAAATTAATCCTCATTAGATGAAATTAATCTGAAGAGAACTGAAAGTACGTGATAGCAATTAGTAACTCTTCTTCCATGTCACCAGAGTCAGATTCCACTATGTTCGTGATGGAGGTGAAAAAACAGAACACAGCCCTTGATTTATATACTTGGTGAAGCAGTTCCTATATGCATGTGTGTACACAGCCATTAGTCAGCAGTGACATCTCAGCCCTTAACGAAGCCTGGAGAGCTGTTGCTTGAAAGCACTCAGGTTAGGCCAACGTTTGCAGCTTTTGCTCTAGCATACATTTACATTAGGTGTAAAGACAGGGAATGTATCGAAGAGGGTAAATGCATTCCTATCTACAATGTTATGTATATTTTGTTCCTGTTATATTGGCTTTACTTCCAAAGTTGTAGTTTGCAGTATTAGTTTCTTTTTATTGGCATCCTTGCATATATATATTCAATAAATGAGTTACGAATTTCATGCTTGCATATCTGTCCTTTTTCCAAAAGTATAACTTAAGAAACTGTCATTTTAATGCATAAATGCAGTATTTCCTATTGAGGTTACAGGCCCAGAAAAACATTATGAGGAGAGAAGTAAGAAGGCATCATGCTGACAGTGTGGCACTTGGTGCCACAAAACTCTGCGTGTTTGTGTTCCTAACTCTGCACTGGGTAAGCTGCTTTGGATTTACCACTGCTTAATGCAGTGACTGACTTGCTGGAGGTTCCCTTTCTCACCTTTCAGTAACTTTTTTTTTTCAAGAGTGAATTGATTTAGGCTAAGACACTGAGGGAATGTAGAGTATGTCTTGGTTTCAGCTGGGATAGAGTTCATTTTCTTCTAGTAGCTGGCACAGTGCTGTGTTTTGGATTTGGTGTAAGAATACTGTTGATAACACAGTGATGGTTTAGTTGTTGCTAAGTAGTGTTTATACTACGTCAAGGACTTTTCAGCTTCTCATGGCTGGAGGACACAAGAAGTTGGGAGGGCACAGAGCCAGGACAGCTGATCCAAAGGGATATTCCCTACCATATGGTGTCATAAACTGGGGGGGAAAGCTGGCTGGGGCTGCTGCTCGGGAACTGGCCAAGCATCCGTCAGCAAGTGGTGAGAGTTGGATTGTGCATCAGCTGTTTTGTGTATTCTGATTTATTTATCATTATTATTGTCATCGTCATCATCACCACGATTATTTTCATTTTTTTCTCCCCCATTAAACTGTCCTTATTTCAACCCATGTGTTTTCTCACTTCAACTCTTCCAGTTCTCTCCGCCATCCCGCCAGGAATAGCAGTGAGTGAGTGGCTGCGCAGGGCTGAGTTGCCAGCTGGGGTTCCATGGCAGTGCAAGTTAATCACACTGCACACAAACAGCTGCATCCAGGATGCACTTTGGAACCATAGAAATGTAGCATAAGAGATTAAGCAAAGGATCACTTGGAAATCACTGGATTTGTCCAAATATGTAACTGCCTAGAGCAAGACAGCAGTACCTTTCAGTGACTTTAAAGTATCAAGAAATGTGCTGGGAAAACTCCATAGGAAGAAGGCCACTATTGCCCTATTGATAAAGGTTTTATTATTATGTCATCACCTTAAACAAGGAGTTGATTTAATGAGCATAGCAGGTAATTACCATGACCTGAGAACAATCCTATCCTGTCTGCACAGACTTTATGTCAGGAAAAAATTGTCCAGCATCGTGTTCAATTAAGAGTTGCCAAATGATCAGGTTTTATTGATGAAGTCATAGAATCATAGAATATGCTGAGTTGGAAGGGACCCACAAGGATCATTGAGTCCAGCTCCTGGCCCTGCACTGGACAACCCCAGAGAGTAATTATTGATGCTGATGATCCACAGCCATCTTTGCAAAGGTTTCCTGAAAAGGCTATTCAAGACCTCTGTTACCAAAGTCGATGTTGGGAGTAGTTTCATCACACAGCTTTTGATGCCATCGAAATTATTACTGGATGCATGTTTACTTTATTTGCTGGATTTTTTTTTTTGTGGTTTAATCCAGTCACCTGGGATCTTTGAAGCATGTGCAGGATATTGTGGAATACCCTTGTCTGTTTCGTGGATGTGATTTCTCACTGGAATGGCTGGACACTGAAATCTAGCAGTGGAGGGGGGACCCATAGGCACAGGAGGAAAAGACTTTCATTGTCCTTGTGTTGTGTGATGTCAGGGCAGAGCAGTGAATGCTTTGCGGGCTCTCAGGTCCTCACTTAGACAAGCTCTGTTCACTCTGCCCTGTGTAAGAGACTGCAGCACGAGCACAACAAATGAAGTTGTCCTCGTGCCTGACACCCCATATGGTAAATTACTTCCCAACATTAGAGACAAAAGGGTTGCTGTAACCTCTGAAGGCTCTGCTTGTCTCTGTTTCCTCCTGCCTGCTCAGAACTCAGGGTCAATAGTTAAAACTGGAAAATTAATAGAAATGGGAAACTTATCAGTGAATGTCTAAAAGAAAGATCAAATTTTGTTAATCTGCACCAAGTTAACAAGCTCCTTGAGCAGAGGAGAAGCAGTGAGTGCAGCTTTATTTCAAGTGACTCTAATGACTTTACATAAGATAGCAGGGAAATGTGGTCTGACACCAATTTAAAAGTGAAGTTGTAAAAACTGTTTGGAAAACCCTACTCAGAGTAACTATTAAGAATTCACTGCAGGGATATATTGAGGGGGATTCTCTGCAGTTCTGCTCTGATTTGAGATTACTTGGTATTTTCATTAACAACTTGGATGGCATATGCTGATTAAATTGTAGGGAGCACCAGACTTGAGCTAGCTACTGACTGAGCAGAAGACAAATACAGTTCAGAGTGAACTTGACAAATTCAAAAGAATTAGCATGTGATGCACTAGGTCCAGCAATGGATTTGACAAGTGCGTGTTTGTACACTTCAGCAGAAGGTGGGATCAGCAGAACAAATAGAGGATGGGACAGAACAGGCTGCTACGGTAGCAGTTGTGCAGAAGAGTTCTCCTGGGGTTATAGCCAGTCACCAGCTGAACATGATTCAACAGCATCCTGTTCCTGAAAAAAAAAACACCAAATGTTGTTATGGAATGTATGAACAGGAATGTAATCTGTAAGATACATGGCGTGGTCCCTCTTCCTCATGCAGCAGCAGAAAGCCTTTCTTGGAACATGGTATCTAACTGTGGGCACTGCACTTCCTGGAAAATAGGGATCAGCTGGAGATGACCTGAGAAAAGCAATGAGAAGGGTGACAGAATGGATGACTGGGCTGGTTTCAGGGTGATGGGAGAGGTGTTTTCAAATCAGAGGTAGGTGCAAAGTAGGAAATAAACACTTTCTCCCACTGCTGCAGGTAGGACAAGGAAAAGAGATTCTGTTACAGCAGGAGACATTGAGCTGAGACATCCAAATAGGGGGTTGTCCTTGACAGCAAGAATAGCAAAGCTCTGGAATACCTTTCCTGGGCAGGTAGTGGAATCTCTGGAATTGGAGATTTTAACGGAAGAGTCAGTGGACATGATACAGGGCTGGCGCAGACAAGGGTTGGAGGTGCAGGGGATAAGGGCAGCACAGAGCTCAGTTTGTATGCTGCCCTGTGACCCTCTTGCACCCAGGCTTGCAAGGGAGTCAGAGCTGCTCTGGAGCAAACACTGCACTGGCAAAGCTCTGGAGCACAGCCTTGGGGCTCACTGCCATGTGTTTCCTTTTTCATCCCTTCTTTTAAAATAGCATTTGTAGTAATAACATCTGTGGGCACACTGGCAGTGTTGCCCACGTCTGCAGAGTTGGTACAAACTTTCCAACACCGCCCAGTGCAGGGCAGTCTCCATGCTTCCATTTCAGATTTTTCCACTTCAGCTTTCAGAGTGAATGCATCCCACACCTTAAATGTATATTTTTGTTGTGCAAGAATAAGCAAAATGACAGCAGTACTTCATATGAATGTGTGGGATTAGTACACACAAACGACTTCTTAATTGTGTGTGTATGTGCACTGGGATGATACAGCATTTGGAGTGGCTGCTTGCTTAGCCAGTTACTGTGGCAGGAATCCTAAACCTTCATCTGAATTTTTGCCAGAGATGGTATCTTACTTTGCTTAAACCGAGTTCTCTGCTTTTATTTTTCCTAAAACAACGTTCCAGCTGTGAAGAAGGCAACCAGGGTTGGTGCTGCCCAGCTTTTCATACCCTGGGTAGACATGCAGGTTGCTTGGCACACATGCAAGACCCAGTTTTACTCTGCTGGCCAAAAGAAATTCCATATTCCTGTGCAAAGACTCCCATCAGGCTCTGCCTGCCAGTGAAGAGCATTTCAGAGGCTTGGGGCAGGGGGAGGAAGAAACTCCCAAACCGTACACTAAAAATAGGCTGATGCTGTGCAAACAGTTTGCTGTGAACTTCCTTCTGGCAGGCAGCCATGCAGCTGCCCGAGAGTTTTAAGCCCAAATACCTCTCCAAAACAGAAAGTCACTGAAGTTAAGCACAGTTAGCAATGTTTTTAATCTTACTATTCCCTGCTGTGTTGTCTCAATTTCAACTTCTTCCACTGTGCAGGTAGCTTATTCAGGATCTTAGGTCAGGGGTGTTCTTAACCTAAACCATGGTTGAGCCTGGCGCTGTCAGTCCCTGGAGTCTGCGAAGTTCAATGCAGGGAGGAGGCCTTAAATCTAAAACTGAAATGCTCAGGTGATGCATCCAGAAAGTGCTTTCCTGCAGAGTGAGGAGTGCAGCAGCTGAGGTGCAGAAGGTTTTAAAATTCTCCAAATTGCTGTTAACTAAACATTCTTGATCCCAGTGTGGTGATATGAAATTGGAAAGTTGGTTCCTTAAATAAGACTACTTTAAAAGAACAAACGCAAGACTCTGGGCAGTTGGATTGAATGACAGAAGTGACTCATTCAGGCATTGAAGCCTACGAGCTATTTGAGTTTGCCATATTTTCCAGTGTTTTTATTGCTTATTAGTGCCAACATTTTGCCCTAAAATAAGTCATGTCACATTCTTCTGTACATTTTGACTATGAAGACTGATGTTCCAGTTTCTGTATCAAGCTTCCTTCATTTCAATAGTTGCTGATTGTGTAGACATAACAAGATTCACATTTTCCTTTATCGTGATTTTATAGGAAGAATATTTTCCAAGACTAATTAAATCTCTGGGTCATTTTCAGCTATGAAAATGTTCAAGAATCGCTGATAACACAGTAATTTAGCATAGCTGGTTTTTTCCCTCTCAATTTTGTATAATCAAATACTCAGTTTTTATTTGAATCTTCTGTATCCAATTAGCTGGTTTGTGTGGCAATTAAAAAAGATCAGTGTCATTGTGTTTTACATTCTCTTTAAACTCTCATCAAGAGCAGGACCACACTAGTCTAAGTTTGTAATTTAAGATGCATTTGGCGGGGGTTCAAAGAGACAGGAGCTCCAGTCTGTCTCACTTCCCCTTAGAAAGCCTTTCTAATGCTGCCAAACAATATTTACACCAGCATGGAACTGAGTTTTGGAAAACTTTTCCAGGCTCTGAAGAAACCAAGCAACCTGAGACTTTGATAAGCCTTGGCAAATTTAAAAAACTCTTGATGTTATCACTGTGCAAAACTTGTATTAGCCCATCAGATATCAGAGATTTACAATTTGAGGAATGGATTTCAGTTAAGAGATAAGAGCAGAGGTTTGGCAAAAAAAGTGTTATTTGGAGCAAAATTCTCCTATTGTCATCTCTGTTGAGCAATTCATGATATCTTACATTTCTGTAACCACAGGTGTTCTGTTCTGCAAGTATGTGAAAATATTGTTCATTAAGTCGGGTCAGCATCTGCAGCCAGAGAGCTTTAAAAAGCATCAAGCTTATTTCTTTTTCTGGGACCTTCAGCTTTCTAGCTGTCTGGAGGGAAGGTCAGGTGAGGTCCTGTTTTCTCTATCCCAGAAAAAAGGTTATTTTCTCTCCTTGCTATGGGGTCTGGCAGTCCTTTGAGAGCAGTTCTCCCCTTTCCCACCCCTGTTTCATGGGGCTTTTTGAGGACAGATTTCTGAAGGGGCTTTCCACTGGCTCAAGCAGGTTCTGGAGGGGTGGCAGACAACAGGAGTTCTAGCTCCTGCTGCCTGGTCTTTTAGCTTAGGACTCTAAAAATTCATTTATTTTCCCTTTTAAATATAAACTGAGTTCTAAAAGCACTCTTCAGCCAAACTATTAGACTCTGTCCTTGCCAGTCTCATCCAGTCTTGCACCTAGAACAGCATTTCATATTTGCGGATCTGAATTACAATCTTGCCAGCTTGTACCACACAACTCGAGACTTGCAAAGGAGAGGGGAGTCTTAAGTGCAGCTCCCTCCCGGCCTGGTACTTTTGTCTCATCTCCACTTCCCTTGTAATCTGCCCAGAGAATATTTCTGAGATACTTGAAGGGCTGCCAGGATCTGCATGAGAGGCAGGGGCCTTGGCATGTGAACCCTGACACCTGATGCTTAGTGTGCACTGAGGTAGTGCCAGCTGGATCTGCCAGCCCTGATGAGTGCAGCCCTTCTGTCTTGTCAGCGAGTTACCTGATCAGGCTGCTGGCTGTGCTCTGTGCTGCTCTTCCTCTTCCTTCTCCCCTGTTACTCAAACAGCCTTGCTGCTACCTCCTGCCTTCTCTCGAGTTTCTGTCCTCACACCTGTTGGCCCCTTTGTCCATGCTGGTGTCAACAGGCTCCCGGTTTGGGGGTTTATTAAGCAATCCTTGCACCTAGCTCACCTATGTGTGGCTGTACAGACATCTCTTCTCAGACATGTGACACAGCAAGTGTTTTACAGCGTTTTAGAAATGCTCTTGGGGTTTGCAGGCAGCTCCTGCACTCAGGTGCCTCGTGGAAGCAGATTAACCTGTTCAATCCTCTGAAAACGACCGAGCAACGGGGAGAACCCCACAACTCTCCCTCAATCGCCCTTCCCTAGTGGGAGGACCTGCCAGCACCAACCACCTGCAACTGTAGTTGCAGGCTTCAGTGGAAGGTGTGTGCAAATGGGCTTCCAGTGCAGATATCCCGGGCTGAAGCCCTGCTGCAGGGTCCCCTTGGTTTCTTGCTTCATGCCTCCATCTAAGGAGTGACTGAAAAAATTGAGGCCGTGTTAACTAAGTTGTTGGCTAAAATAAGCTGCCGGACTTCAGCAAAAGCACTTCCCATGCACAGCCCATCTCCCAGAAGTCCTTTTACTCCTGTGTAGCCCTGAGAGTTTGCTGCACGTGCATGTTGCGATGTGGACATCTGTCCTCCCCTGTGCTCCCATTTAATCTTGAGAAAACCAGCAGGGTAACGTGGCTGCCATCAGCCACATTAATTTTGGTAGAGTTTACTCTACAGTTTGGTAGAGTTTTGGTAGAGTTTACTCTACAGTCTACTTCCTGAAATGTGCCACATACAATCTTTTGTGTCACCCAGGTATCTTGTTGATGTAAGTGCTGCTGAATGAGGGGAGCAGAAGAGGTTCCCTTGGAGAAAATGTACCTCTCTCTCACTATTCCTTTCTGTACAGCGAAGGAATGAATCTGATTGTTGTAAGTGCCATGGTCCTGCTCTTTGTTCTGCTTTGCTGTTGCACGGGATTGCTGAGGACCTCAGGTAACTCCTTGAGGGTGGGAAGGGCCATGCTGCAGTCAATGGACGTGTGGGAGGAGTGGAAGGAGGTCAGCCTGGGCTTTTCCGTGTCCTCGCACGGGGTTTGCAGCGCCATGTGACAGCGGCTGATAAACACTGGTGTCCCCCTCATGTTGGCAGCCGGGATGGTGCTCATACAGCAAAAGGTTGGTGCTGCAGCTCTGAAAGTGGCTCTGCAGCTGGCGCTGAGCTGTGGTTGTGTTTAAGAACCTTCTTATTTTCTTACTCAGTCAGCAACTCCATCAGGACACACCATCCAGTGAGTCAAGCTGAGCTCAGAAAACAGCCATTTCCAACAAGAAAAAAATACCTTCCTGGTAGTTTCATTGCTCAGGCTTCAACCCTTGTGTCAGGACAGGTTCAAACAAACACAGTGTCCTTTGGGCAGGTCTCTGGATTTCAGGTGTGCCTTCCTCTCCATCCAAGCAACTTCTCACAGCCCTCCTGTGCCGGGGAACAAGGTCTCTGGAGAGGAGGGAGAGGAGCAAGCCCAGACCCCAGAGCTGCTGATGGAAGGTTCACCACACGTGCTCAGTAACAGCCATGGGGCTTGGGTACCAAAGTCTCGGGTGCTTCCATGGCCATAAGGCCCCCACAGCACAGGGTTGTGCTTCAGGTCTGGCAACGCTGAGCCCACGCCCTGCTTCAGTGATGGGATCTGCCTTTGCTTGTTTTGTGCCATTTTAAATAATCCTTGTTTCAGTTTCTATGGGCCCTCAGGCAAGCTGGCCCTCTGCAGCAGGCTGGCCCTGGGTCCCTCCCGCCAGACAGGGCTCTGGGTGTTGGTGGGTGAGCGCAGTGCCAAGCACCAGCCTCTCTGCTCTGTTGTGACAGACACCATTGCGTGTCTGGTCCTGCTGAGCCAGGGCCATGGGGATAATTCTTAACGGATGCTTGCAAACGAAAGCTGATAAATGCCATAAATACCAGCCCAAAGAGCGGCATGGAATGCAACAATCAAGGCTGCGTTTCTCAGGATGGTTCACATTTTGTGATCAGCCACTGCTGAGTGTTTTGTACTAATTGTGTAATTTTTGTGTCACTGACCAGTCCTTGCACTACTGAATAAAGAGCAAAATGTCTGTAATTCCCCCACCTTCCGTCCTGGACTGTGAAAACTTTTTTAATGAAAAAAAGGAAGTTATCTACAGCTCCAGAGAAGTACATCAGTTCAGAGGTTTTGCTTATCTTAGTTTTGGTAAGTAAATTGTCACTTATTAGCTGGGTAGGGAGAGAAAACTTGATAAACTCTTACCATCCAGGAGATCCCAGTCTTGAAACCAAGAAGTAGATAGGCACCACTTTCCAAAATCCATGGAGACTGTCACCTCTGAGAATCACTGTGATGACAAATTTTCACAGGAATCAACAAGACAGAGAACAAGAAGATTATTTTAAAAGATATTTTGCAACAAACAACATCTATTCCCTATTTCTTAGGAAGGGTGTGTCTCTTTTTAAATGATGTTTTTGTACATCTGGTTTCCTCTTCCATTTGAAACATTTGGCTAGAAAAATAATTATATGCTATTTAAACTACTAATCAGAGTGGAGGGATTTCTCTGCAACCATGATGAAGATGGGATGCTCGTGCGCTAAATTCACATTTTAGTGAATGCTCTCTGTCATTTAATCAGATACTTCTTTTTGGTTTTCCTCTCAATTAAAAATGGTGCTCTGCTCAGGACTGGGTTAATATCCCAGGAATTCTCCATTTCCCCCTCTTCTGTCTGCACAGACAAATTTCTGGTCACAAGGGAGTCCTACTGGTCTAGTTAATCTGCTGAAAATTGGTTGTACCCTTTGCTTTTTTTAGGAGACTTGTTTTGTGAAACAAAACCAGCAGATAAATTCTGCTAATTCTCTTTGAGTCACCCAGCAGCAATGGCAAAGCTGGGAGGGAAAAATGGGGAGAAGAGCAGGGCATTGGTGAGTGGGCACTGACCTGAAGGTCTGACCCAGCACACACCATTTCAGGCGCTTCCAGAAGTTGAATACTCAGTTGCTACCTCCAGGTACCACACCACTGAGGACATGTGGTTACCAGGAAAGGTTTTTAAAAGTCCGTTAACAAAATCATTTACAACTGATGCTCACACAGGCCATGGTTCACTGGGTCTGGGCACTGAGATATGCCTGGCTGGCAACAGAGGACAAAATAATTATGAAATCAAGAGTCTACTCAGAAACAAAACACTCTGCACATTATTTTGCCTTGTAAAAAGCTGTGCATACTAGAGAAATCAAAACTTTGGCTTTCTCACCTTATGCATCATCTAGACAGAAAATGTGCAGCTCCCAGGTACCTCTGAACCCCCTCCCTCACCTTGTCCTGCAAGCCTCAGTGGCCTTGTACCAGCAAGAGCAAAACTGGTCATCTACTTAATCTGGTGGTGATCTCAGCTAACCAACTTCCTGTAATATCAGCAAATACTTTTGCTTTTGTAAATCTGTTTTTCCCTCCATAATGGGGTGCCAGCGGGACCAGAAATGCTTTGGATCCAGGAATGTGCTGTTTGGCAGGAGGAACAAAGAAATTGCTCACCCAGAAGGGCAAAATAGGACTAATGGTTTTGTTTGCTGGGGAGAAACCGCATGGAAGTCAAGTCAACAACTCCTGCATGCCATCAGAAAGGTGCTGTTGGATGCCACTTTTAATGGCAGACATTGATATTAGTCATTAATGAGAAATGTCTTCAGTAACTAAAAGAAAATCAGATCCTGCAATTCTTCTGAGGTTGCAGAGTCTTTTCATAGATACTGCCCACTGCCCACTAATGTCAGGCTCTCCCTGAACTTGACAGGGCAGCTGTCCTGGCCTTCTGAAAACAGTCCAGCTGTGACATGTTCCTGATACCCCTTAGCTGCAGGGCATGTTTCATTCTGCTGCTCCAGACAACTCGATAAAGGCTCCTTCCTCCCACTCTAGTTAACCCACCCAGACTGTAACAATGCAGCACTCATGAGGGATTGTGCCCATTTGCTTAGTTAAAATTGGTTGTTTTGTACAAAGGAACGCTTAATTTGATTTCATCTTGTTTTCTGAGCCAACAGTAATAATGCTAGATGCATATCAGAGGGTGATTGCTACAGTTCTTTATGAGTAAAGTTATTTTTAAGGATCATTATCCTTTTCTTGACACCAAGATTTTATGCATCATAAAATAAAACTTGGTTTCCACCCCTTAGAGAAAGAAGGGGAAAGTCTTCAGCTGCCACATAAGAAATCATGATTTTCCATTTGCACTGTTGTATTGTCCTTAATTGTCTGTATTGTCCACACCTACAGAAAAAGTTGACACTTTTTTTTTTTTCCCATTTGAGACCACTGGAACTGTCCATGCTTTCTTATTATTTTACCATTTCTATGGAGCCCTCCCATGGATGTGCATGATAGATGTGCATCCCTGTCCCTGGTTCTGGAATGACAGCAGCTACCCACCCTGTTCCCCCTGGACACAGGAGTCACAGAAGCACAGAATCCATTAGGTTGGAAAAAAACTCCGAGATCATCAAGTCCAACCTATGGCCCAACACCACCTTATCAACCAGACCACGGCACCGAGTGCCACATCCAGTCTTTCCTTAAACACCTCCAGGGACGGTGACTCCACCACCTCCCTGGGCAGCCGGTTCCAAGGTCTAATCCCCTTCCTGTGAAGAAATTCCTCCTAATGTCCAACCTAAACCTTTTCTGAAGACTGTGTCCCCTGTCGCAGGTTCCCTGGTAGAAGAGCTTCCCCCACCTGGCTACACCCTTCTGCTGGGGAGTTGTACAGAGTGATAAAATCACCTCTGAGCCTCCTTTTCTCCAGACTAAACACCCCAGTTCCCTCAGCCACTCCTCATCAGACTTGTGCTCCAGACCCTTCCCGAGCTCCGTTGCCCTTCTCTGGACTCGTTCCAGCACCTCAGTGTCCTTCCTGAATTGAGGGGCCCAGAACTGGCCACAGCACTGTCACCTTCCCATGTCATCCTGAGGGGACGGGGAACGCACATCATGCTGCGGGAGGGTCAACTGTCAAGACCAGAACTGGGGACGTGGGACAGGGCGGGGACAGCTGCACCCTGCTGGGATGGGGACAGCGCCGCCGAGGGAACACCTCCGGTGATGTGTCTCCTCTACCCCGCCCTCGGGGGCTGCGGGCTCCTCACCGCGCCCGGAGCCGCTGCACGGTGGTACTGAGGGCGGCTCCGCCGCGGCCATGTTGAGGGCGGGGAGCGCGGAGGGCGCGGAGGCGGCGCCGGGGCCGCTGCGGGCGCGGTGCCTCCTGCTCCCACCGCCCGCTGCCGCCGCCGCCCCTGTCGCTCCTAGTACCCGCTCCCGCCGCTCCGAGCCGCCCGCAGCCGCCGCCGGCGGGGCCGCGCTCCATGGCGACCCCCAGCCCCTGCATCGTGGTGAGTGCGGGGGCTACCGCCCGCGGGACGGGGGATGCCGGGCGCCGGGGCCACTGTCCGCCGCCTGCCCCCCGGAATACAGTGATCTGTGACGGAACGCGGGGGATGGCATGGCGTGGCGTATCGTGTCGTGTCGTGTGTTGTGTCGTGGTGTGTGGCGTCCCTGGGCGCCGGGAGCCGCCGCCCCGCGGAGTCACCTTGAGGGCAGTCCCCGGCCTCCCGGCGCCGGGCCCGGGGCTGCTCGTCGCTGCCTTCGCTGCCCTCGCTGCCCCCGACCGGGCGTGTCCCTTCCCGGAGCGGCCGCGGGTCCCTCGGGTTGGGATCCGGGGGGATCCGGAGCCCGAGGGCGGCGGGTAAAGCCGGCGTTGGCGCCTCCGGAGCGAAGGTGGAAGAACTTCCCCCAGCGCGGCACAACTTCCTATTCCTGTTGCTGTTCCCAGCGTGCGGGAGGCTCCGGTTCGGAGAACCCCACGTGTGTGAGCTGCGTCTGGTGCTGCATTATTTTTGCGTGATTGCCGCATCTGCTAAGGCGCTTAATGCTCATTTTTATTAATCTCTTTAAAGCCAGTGCCAGTGCTGATGAAGTGCGTGCGGTGTCTGATGGCCGAGAGCTGTGACGGCCTCGAGGTTGCGACAGTAAATCCCTGCAGTCCATAAAAAGCCTGATAAAACCTGCAGGAAGGGCCCATTCTCTGCCAGATGCAGAAAGGAAGGTTTAGTAGACACGCTGGATATAACGATGGGTCTGACCAAAGGAAAACCCCATGAATTTTGGGAGGGACCTGCCTGATTTCTTAAAATAGCAGCCTGCTGTGGACTGCAGGGACCATGAGCTCGAGCTGTGTGTGTGTAGCTCACACAGGGACAGTTTTGGATGGGAGGGTGAAATAATAATAATATTCCCCAGATGAAATAGTCATTGAAGAGTAATCAACAAAACCCCGATGTAAACAGTTGGCTGATCACTGGCCAGGTAAGTGTTCCCACAGGCACTGAAATACGATTCGAGTCCTACAGGGGTACTAGTAGCCAAAACGGATACTTAAAGTACCTCTCCTGGTGAACTATCAGCACTAACCTTCTGTTTTCCCTCTGAAATTCTTTTTCATATAGTAGTGTTCTGCTACATAACTAGAGAGGGAAGTAATTAAAAAACCGTGTAATTTTCAAGGTACAGCCAGGTTAGGGTTCAAGGAAGACTGCTTGATGTGACAGTGTGCCCTGAACCTCAGCAGTGTTTGGTATCATTATGTATGTATGCTAATCCCTTGTCCTAATTAATAAGCACTTGCCAGCGTTGCAGGCTGTTTCATACAGGGAGTTTGCCCATGTGGAACAGGTTGCTGAAAGCTTTAATTTCAGATTCTGAATGATCTTGAACCTGCCCGTTTTAGAAACGGTGGGCAGAGCAGAGTTGCTTCACAGCAGCATAGTTGTCATGCTCACATAGCTCTCTTTTCTTGTCCTGCAAACTGGCTCTTGTGTTTTGTTGTGATTGGGTGTTGTGGAGATTTGGAAGGTGTCCATGTCAGAACCTCTGCTTGCTTAATTGCAGACGCTGGTTTTGCATTACACTAGGAAAATCACAGGGGTTAAAAAGCTTGATTATTTTTGTAATGGAATATAAAGTTTCACTGAGGTGTAGTAACTTCACTGTCCTCTCCACTGGAGGAGAACCTTGTAGGACTTTCTTTCACACATTGCATTGCATAACAACTCACTGTATTTCAGCTCTTAGATTGAACTTTTTGCTGTGTTCAGTGTGACTGATGTTTTTAGAGAGGGGGGAAAGTAAGGTGGTTCTGATGATTGTTGTGGGTTTGATAGGTTTTACCCATGGTTTGATAGTTTTTACTGAATAAAGCAAAGGACTTGAAGTTTCTCAGCACAGACTTTCTATATGGCTTTGTAGAAATCTCACCTTATTTCCTTTTCAGATTGGTGATGATGAACAAGGTTACGACCTGGATTTGTTCTGCATACCTAAACATTATGCAGATGATTTGGAAAAAGTCTATATTCCTCATGGGCTCATCATGGACAGGTTTGTTTAACTTCAGAAGGTACACCGATTGCATGAAACTGAAATAAACATCTTCCAGTGATAATTTTGCTGCTTGGAGACTGTCTAAATAGATTATATTTAATTAGAGACTAGAATGTACAATTAATCTCTTTTGGTTTTTTTGGCGTCTAGGAGTTTGTACATTTGCAGTCATGCTATTCTCTGAAAATTGGTCATAATTCTCAAGCAAAATTTTGTAGTATGTAGCAACTTAAGACTTTTTTTCCAGTGTTTCTTTGATGTTTTACCTTCTTAAAATCTAACTAGAAGATGTTTTGTTGTCTCAGTTCAGTCTAAAAATATAGTCTCTTGAATTTCTGTAAGATGTTAATAAAAGTAAACTATTAATCACATAATTTTAGACTTTCTCATGTTCATGTGGTAGATAAATAACATCCAACTTTCTCCTGCCTTCTGAGAAAGGTATTATCCTTTGCAAGTATCAATTTGTCACTTCTGTGGTTGCTGAAATCTGTGATGTGCTGTGCAAGTTTTATCTTGTGTTATCAGAAATGTGTTCATAAGCCTACAAGACATTTTTGTTTTACTTGGTATTTGAAAGTTGCTAATTTCCTTTATGAGAATGAACAACAAATTCAGTGAAATTAAGCCTTTTATGAGTTGTGCTGGGTGGGTTTTCTGGGGATCTTGTGACTAGGAATGCATCTAGATTTTGCATGGTTCTGTTTGACTAGATACAGTGAACATCCCTATAAAAAACGTTTCTTTTTAAGTATTAAAACTTTACACTGGAAGTCCATATAGAGGAAAAAATTGGACAGAGTACATGTCATTAAGGAATTGACGTAAAGTTTATAATGGTTGGCTTTCTCTGAGAAACCTGCTGTCAGCTGGCACACAGTAAATGCAGACCATGCTTTCTAAGATAAATGGCAAGATAAATTTAGAAACAATTATTGCAGAAAAACAGTGCAGTGTTCTCTTGCTCTGCCTTGCTGGTATTGTGTTCTGCTTTTAGGACAAATTTCTGGCATTCTAATTTGGCAAATAAACATAAACTCTTCCATTTACAATTTGAGAGTTTTCTTGCTCGTCAGGTGGTGAGGGCTACTGCCTTTGGGGTTGTGTTAGCTTACATTGCTCTTTGCATGGAAGCTGAACCTGTTTGGAAGGAGAAAACACACCTTCATGTCTCATATCTGACAGTGAAACAGTTTCAGGGTGTTAAGGTTTGCTTTGGCTGCCTGTGACGTAGGAAAACAAGCGCATTTGGCAGCGCTACTGTTGGATTAACCTTGAAAAGCAAAACTTTGTTGACCAGTAATGTGTAAAAGTGACTGAAGTGGTGGGCAAATATTTCCAAGCAAAATGTGTTTCCAAGTTTGCTGCGTGTGTTTGCTACTGCTAGGAGTATCAAACGCTGCTGCTGTGGTGAAGGAATGAAATGTTATGACAGCTCACTCTTCCTTGGTTTTGTTTAGGACGGAGAGACTGGCACGAGAAATTATGAAGGGCATGGGAGGACACCACATTGTGGCACTCTGTGTACTTAAGGGTGGCTATAAATTTTTTGCTGATTTATTAGACTACATCAAAGCCCTGAACAGAAACAGTGACAAATCAATCCCCATGACAGTCGACTTCATTAGGTTGAAGAGTTATTGTGTAAGTATCTATGCAGTACTGTGCAATTTTTAGCTAAGTTGACTGCAAATTATTAACAGAGGTGGTTTAATATTTTGACTGTCCTAATATGCTAATATTAAACAAATAATTAAGGGAATTAAGAGTCACAAGCCATTTTACTCTTTCTGTACCTTATTATATAATGCGTTTTCTTATAGACCTTGATATCTCCTCACCCCAGTAAAATCGTTATGCACAGGAGAGAGACCCTTTACATGTCCTTTATTTGTTCAACAATTTCCTCTCTGCCCTCTACCCCATCTCTAAAGCTGTGGCTCGAGACTAATACAGAGAATTCTCCTGCAACTATTATTATAAAAATTTAATTCTAGGAGGTTTTATATGGCCCAGACATCATTCTTGGACAGGATGACTTGAAAGCTGCAGAAATGTTTCCCTGTCTCATTTTTGTTTGGATGAACCAAACAATGAACAAAATTAGTTGTATTTGGCCATGAGGAAACACTAGATACATAAATGTAGGTTTGTGATTAATAACCTCTGAATATGGCATTACCTTTACAAGACAAGGCATAGGTTTAGATTTTTAGGGAAGGAATTTCTTTTGATTCTGAACACAAGTATTGAACTTTGTAGGGAAACAGAACATTCTGTAACATGAGGTAACTTTTAGGTTTTATAGAAGGAAGCACAGGGTTATGTTGTGCAGGTCAGAGGAAGAAGCAGGTATTTGTCAGCACTGTATGATTTCCAGCTGACTGACAGCCAAGTCTCATGTTTTTGGGATTGCAGAAATTTATTATTTTTTCCCTAAGACCATATATAAGATGGAAATAATGACTTTTTTGTTTCAGTTTAGAGTGTTTGAATATATTGTTTCACAAGGTTATGCTGTTTGTTCTGTATCAGCAGCTTTGCATTGAAGTCAGGGTTACTTGTCACGGTTGTAGACCAGCAGAAAAACACAGAGATAACTGAATTGAAAAAATCACTCTCATCCTTTGTTTCATTAAACCGCGACACTCAAGATGGAATTATTTACAGACTTAGTTTGGGCTGTTGCAGAACTTAATAAATCCATGATTCCTGTCAAGCTCTCCATTAACGTATCATGACAAAGCCAAGAACTGTGTGGGGCTTTGGTCCAGTTTTTTTGCAGGACAAGCAGCCCTGGCTGCCCGAGGCGCACACACAGCTGCCTGTCTAGGGGTTACCTGGAGACCACACTCACATTCGCAGAGCACGAGGCACTAATTTAATTATGTGCTTTAACGAGAATGCAAGGCTGGGCAGAAGGGCTCGTGCCAGCCTTTGGTTTTATCTCACAAGGCACTTTGTGCTTGTGCTCTGTGTTAAAATCAGTGAGGGAGAGCAGTCTGAGCCTCTTTTCTTCTGTGCCTCCCAGAAGGGGAGGCTCCTGCCTCCAGTCCACTTCACCCCAAAGCCTCCACATGCCCATATATTCTGCCTGTAAAAGCTGCAGAAAACTGAACGTCTCTATTAAAGAATAGTAGGTTAAAGAATAGAAAATGATGACTTCCACTTGTTTTTTCTTGGAGAGGAAATTGTCTATCTTCTGCTTTCTCCACAAAGGGACACTTCCTATAACTTACTTAGCTTGTTTAAAAAATCAATACAAAGACTGAATGAGTGAGGAGGTGCTGTTGCATGTTGCCTCTGCTACACTATTCATGAGCATTTTTTTTCTGTAGACTCTCTTAGGTAGTTATTAATATCCAAATTTAGGTCCTTTAGATTGCATAACTTGATAGACTGGATAAGATTATCCTATTATGGCCATGTGTGTAACAGCTTGACTGGGTCTTCCATCAGTAATAGTGTCAGAATGCTAAATCTGCTCTATAGTTTTGATCTGTGCTTTGCTACAGGAAGGGCTCTGTGTTTAGTGGTGTGAAAACCATGACAAACTGTAATGGACAGTTGACAGTGAAGCTTTCAAATCTCTTGTTGCTGTCTCTGGTTGTGATTACTGGATCATGCTGCCTGCCTTTACAGATTGAGTAAAAAATGTTAAAAATATCCTGGTCGCATAAATGAAGGAGATGAACTTTTGTAATGGTTCTGTAATTGATGTAATTGAAGTTCTATTCTTGTTTCAAACTGATCATTTAATATTTACAAGCATATGGGGGTTTTTTTGTGTTGCAATGCAAAGTTCATACTGTACTGCACCCAAAATAATTCTCTAAGAATACTGACATGATCAAGCTATGATTAAACTTTGCTTATAACTCCAGTTTTCCAAGTCCTTACAGATGAATTTTAATGATCTGGCAAGCTGTTAAGAAATGGAAAGATAGTGTTTGTGATCAGATCCAGCTCTCAGTATTCTTGACAAACAGTTTATTCTGTTTGTGTTACAAGAAGAATGGCTTTTCACCAGTCTCCTGCATTTAAGCATGGAAATGAGCAAACATTGTTTGTATAGTCTTGAAGGGCAGCCAAAAGACAGTGGATGTGTTGCACTGGCACTGATGAAAATAGAGATTTTCAGTGGAGTACGTGGTAAACTCTGGTTAGGCTGGTCACAGCAGTATTCTAAAAGGTCTCTGCTAAACCTTACAGCAGATACTGTAAGGAACTTATAATGCCACTTTAAAAGGTGATTTTGGAGTCACTTGAGTCAGGAGTTACAATATTGTAAAATATTATTGTTTTCTAGCAGTGACAAGAGGCAGGCAGTGAAAACAGATCTAAACAGTAAAACTCCTATGTCTTAAACCATGAAGCATGAAAGCCTTACCAATACTGAACTTGGAAATAAGGCTCCTGAAGAGAATTAAAACATTGCTTAATTATTAAACAAAGTTCTTGCCAGTGGAAATCTGGTTACAACCGATGTCAGAAATCTTTAACTTTTTTCAGCCTTTCATTGCTCAGGAACTCAGCACCTGCATATGGCATCTAATATGAACTGTGAGACACTGTCAAGGTTTAAAGTCAGTTGAGTGTGTTTAATAACGGCAAAGATTTGTGAGGCACTCCTAGCAGCTGTTTTTAACTTTCCTATATAACAGTTCATTTATGTTTTTATCACAGTTTAGATTTACCAAAGCAAAATGCAATGTAGTGATGGTGTACCTATATTGCTGTTCAATTGTATAAGAAGTAATTTGATTTGTTACCAATACTGGTTGTAAATTAAGCATAAGCTTTTCTGGCTATTTTTGTAGCTTATTGTTCTAAATAGTAATCAGTGCCTTGTTTGCTGACTATTCTTGTTATGATTGCCTATTCTTATTCAGAGCAAGAGTTTCTAAAGCAATAAAGTTCAAAATGTAAATTACCAGCTATATAGCATCCTGTAGCTTGGAAACCAAAGTGCTATTTGTCCTGTTTCTTTGTCTGTAGAGAATGCATAGTAAGTCCTTGCTTTTTAGATACATATGTGTATATAATGGTCAGAGATGAGAGATGATGCCTGTGTTGATGTAAATCTCTTACAAACAGTCTTTAATACCATCTGAAATACCATCTTTGAAGTTGATCACTTGTAATTTCTTTGTTCATAGAGAGTTGCTGTAGCTGCCATGCTTCTGAAAGCTTTAACATTTACTAGTTGTGTACTTCGCAGTTTTGACATTTACTGCAAGAAGAAAATCAGTTTAATCCTGGTCAGGCTGATGTTCGCCCTTCTCTTTCTTAGAATGATCAGTCAACTGGAGATATCAAAGTCATTGGGGGAGATGACCTCTCAACCTTGACTGGAAAGGTACAGCTCTTTGTGTGCCTGTGTTGGTGTTCCACTGAAAGAGTGGGTGGGATTCGTACTGTTGAGATGTGTAAGGTGCAGCCCACATCAGGAACAGAGGTTCCCATGGTAGGCAGTGACAAGGGAAGAAACTAGGAGAATCTAAATAGTGAATCTGCTTTTCTCCAGTGATTCTATGGAGATCATTGAGCCAGATGTCAGGGGTTAAAGCACCACTGCCTCCTGCTCTGTCAGAATACATCACTTTCCCCTTCTCCTTACACACATACGATTTTTTAGACATATGTCAATGTAAACGATGTAGGTATGGCAGAATTGTACATGTGTCTGTAGTAGGACACTTCTCTAGAAGAATAGGAACTCTAGACTCTTATTTGGATCTCTTTTGCATATGTCTAGACTTTTCAAAGTCTGAATAATTCGAAGACTGTACTTAACGAGCTGTTGAGAAGAATCTCAGCTAATTGTTATTGGAGCATCAGAAATGTTAAACTACAAAGCAGTTGCTGTTACAAATGTAAACATACATAAATGGTAATACAGGTATTTAACTGCACTGAAAATTAGTTATGAAGATTAATAAGAAACTGTATATTGTCTAGATACTAATGGATTTGTTTTTCTTTTTCTTCCTACCAGAATGTTTTGATCGTAGAAGTAAGTACTGTGTTTCACTTTGAAGTTCTAATGTGTGACAGGTAAATGGGTACTAATAGAAGTTGTTCTTAAGCTGGAAAACCCACAGTTTCTGGTTTCAAGGCTTCCAGCTTCTGATTTCAGGCCTGAATTTTGTAAGTGGTCTCCGAGTTTGAACTAAGCTGTGTTTTGAATTCTCAGATTGCATTCAATTGCTATATTTAACCAAGAAAACATCCATCTAAAATAGTTTGTATTGTCTTTCCGTTTTCTGAGATTTTGTCAATTCTAAAATGTCTTATTTTTTTCCTTTTTCTTTTTCTTTTTAAGTAGCCTGAATAATGTTGATACTAAGCGTGTTATTGTTCTGGGTTTATCACAGCAAGCTAGGAAACTAAACTGCAGAGGTAGAAAGAGATTCCTGGTATGAGTATCCTAAAATGTGTGAAAAACAGATATAAGCCCAGTGTCCCTGTGTGTAGTTTGTTTAGACAATAGTGACATAGAGAATGCTAATTCTTAATGGGCATTTTGCAAGTGCTAAATACCTCTGTCTTGTCATGATTCTCTGGCTTATACCAGGTTCAGTACAGCTCAGTTTGATTGCCTAGCAGGTGCTGTTGCTTAATTCTTGCTTTCATACCTCTGTCTTGATGAAGACTGTTGCTGATGTTCAGCCAATATCACTTTTCCTTGAGTACAATTGACAATTTGAGGATAGGGAAGCGGCAGCAGTGGACAGGAAAAGTGAATATGCAATCTAATAATGTGTTAAGGCTCCAAATAATGGAAATGGCATGTTTGTAAGCAAAGAAACGGCTATGGCAACTGATTCATCAGCCAAAGGAAAGGATGTTTCCTCTCATAAAATGTGTTTCTATGTATTATTTTCCTAGTTTGAGAAGGTTGTATTATTCCACAGGAAGCACATTCAGTTCCAAAACTCCTACCAAAATAGTATGTATACAGCAGTCATTGTGTGATCAGTGATGACCTTTGAAGTATATTTTGCTTCAGATAGGCAGATGTGTTTAATTATGTATCTGCTCCATTTCAGATGAATGTAATCCCCAGATTAGGTTAGTTTCTTATTTGTTTAGTGAATCATCTGTCCAGTGACTCGTCTTACACACTGTCAAATATGAACACTTACTTATCACCATTTTAACTGTCAAATTATAAAATGCACATCTATTATAAGTTTAATGTCTTGAGCACTAGGTTTTACTATACTGCATCCCTTTAATGTCCAAAAAAATTCTGTACAAAATGGAGGTTCATCTCCAATAAACAGCTCATCACACAACACAAAATCAGTAATAGGTTCTGCTTTTCTCTTAGAGCATGGAAGTAGCTGCTTCTGTTTATTTACCAACTTTGATTTTTGTCTGTGTACCTTCACATCTTTTAACTTCTCTGGAGTTTAATGATTAAAAGCATTGAGTGTTAATAGTAATGCTGACAGGTGCACTGTTGAGTTTGTTGCTTGATTTTTATTTTAGTTGGGAATCATGGGAAAATCAGCTGAAACCAGGATACTGGTACTTCTTTGCTGTCTGCCTTCTTCACTTCAAATAGATTTGATTTTAGGCCAGGGCAAGGACTGTCCCTCTAAAGACGGTATGATTGTTTGAGTCCAAATGAGGAGGCCATTTCTGATGCTTCAGTTTCAAGCCATATATTCCCTTTTTATTTTCTGTTTATATGTGCAGTGAATGGGATTAAAATGATTTGTCAAAATTTATTTTAGTTTTTTAGACTTCAGAATTGCACTCAGACTTTCCAGTGCAATTTCTTCAGGCATTTCTTGGCTCTGTAAACTAAATTGTACTCCTTTTCCTTTAATTGCAGTAATAGCTTGTTCTGCCTGTTTTCCCTTCTTGCTTTTCTTCCCGTTGAATACTCTGTAACTGAGCTCAACAGTGAGACTTACATTACTCTTATCATACTTGAATTAAACATTGTCTCATTGCTTCAAGGAGCACAAGCCATAAAATCTCCAGAAGGAGCCAAGAAGGTCATTGCAGTAACTGCTTGTTCAGCAACTGCTTCCAAAGTCGTGGTTATCCACAGCAATTAAGTGCTCCTGTTAACGTGTGTGATCATTTTACTGAGCATGGTTGCGTAAGCCCAGCGCTGTGTTTCGTGTCACCTGGATTTGGTTGTGAGCATTTTTACAGGCTGTAGTTTGCTATATTTTCATGCTGCTGTGGATGAGGAATTTTGTTGAGTTATTTGTAGAAATATTTATTATAGTTATTATATAGAAATAGTTATTTGAGTTATATGTAGAAATTTGAAAGTGCTACTTTGACATGTTTAATATTCTGTCTTACATGAGTGTTTTTATTTTCAGGATATAATTGATACTGGTAAAACAATGAAAACGTTGCTCTCTCTACTTAAACAGTACAATCCAAAGATGGTGAAGGTAGCCAGGTAAATGTTTGATGATTATTTTTGCTGGTTTTCACCTTAGGAAGGACACACAGTTCAAAAAAGCCCAAACCAACGAGTGAAAACAAACATAGAACACATTTCCGTGGAGAGAAACAGGAGGGAACATTTCTGCAGGAGTCATATGTGATGTGATCTGTTGAAGTTACTACTTGTTTAAACTCCTAAAGCACTTTTGCTTGTTGTAAGCACATATATATGTTAAGGATGTTGGGAACACTGTTCTTTCCAGTCTTACCGCTGGAAGAATTTCTGTGCTTCAGAAGGGAATAACTTGTGCATGCCTGGAACACCTCTTGGCTATCATATTATGGTAAGGTTTGTGGGGTTTTACCACTGAAGTTTAGAAGTATCTAGAAGAGTTTAAATCTTTTGGTCTTAAAAGAATGACCCTCTCAAGTTAATAGAGGAATTTTCAACACAAATTTAGTTCATAAATGTAGACTTTTACTAGAAGGGGCAATAAGAAAAATTAGTGGTTGTCACTTACCTGTATGTAGTGTGTCTCCAAAGATACTTGTTTCTGCTGGCACTAACTGCAACTTCACTATACTGCAGCGGTGTGCTTGTGCAATGGAGACATTTTTTCTATTTTTCCTTCTTTAATTGTAGAATTAAATTAGTTTGCACACTAACATGAGTGAGTGTGTAGTGTGCATAGCGCAGCTGAGATTTAGAGGTCATTCCGTGAGAGTCACCCAGCCATATGCTCTTCCAGGCTTTTCTACTTAGTTATACCTTTAATCAATTAATTTCAAAACATTTCATAATTAAATAAGTTGCAACCAACAAGAAATGTTGAGGATGATATTGTATTATTAACCAGTATCAACATTCCTCCTACTTTTTTTAAAATTGCCTCTGTTGCGCTGCTATGCTGTGCTCGTGTATTTTCCAATAAAAGCATAATGATTGCTGGGGATTAGAGATAAAGCAGAGCTGGGGGTAATATCTAATCACTTGTGTTGCCATAACAATGTCAAAGCAGTTGTTAGACTTACCAGAACAGCTCTTCTTGCTGATACTCTGGAGGTGACCTGCTGAAGGTGAGGCTTTTGTGGATTTCTCCCTGGCTGGTTTTTAAATATGTGTCATTGGAAAGTGTTGTAACACTACAGCATGAATCTTAAATATAACATAACATAACATACATAACATACATAANAAGGTGAGGCTTTTGTGGATTTCTCCCTGGCTGGTTTTTAAATATGTGTCATTGGAAAGTGTTGTAACACTACAGCATGAATCTTAAATATAACATAACATAACATACATAACATACATAACATACATAACATACATAACATAACATAACATAACATAACATAACATAACATAACATAACATGTTCAAAGACCAATTTCCTGTATTTTAAACCTGTTTCAGTAATTTGGGTCTGCCAAAGACCTGATCAGGGAAACATGATCATTCTAGATAGTCTTACGTTCTCTTAGTTGCTTCACTTCTCTCTCTCCTATTTCTTTTCTTTGTTAATTTTTTGGTTGTTGTTGCTGTTGTTGATTGGGTTGGGGTTTTGGTTTTTTTTTGGTTGGGTTGGGTTGTTTTTTTAGTTTTTTATTTAATTTCCTTCAGACAATTAAGTAGTTGTAGTAGGGAGATGTGAACTAATGCTAGTATGATTTTGGGGTGACTTTGATCAAATCCTACACCAATTCTCAAAAATTAAGTCTCCCAATTGGAAGTTTCAGAAACTAAAATCAAAACTGTGACTGTGGCAAATGAAGCCCCATCTTCAGGGATGATCCAGGAGGGAAGGGGGTCTGTGCTCAGTGTACAGAGTTATGCTGGTCCTGTTTATATTCAGCCATCAACCACCTTTTCTTCTTCTTGTTTCCCAGGCAGACAAATGTCAGGCCTGTGGGATTGTCTTACAAGAGGTAGAAGTGCTCTACTGAACAATGAGCAAATCAAACTAAACTAGCAGGGCATTTCTCTCTACCACAGTACTCCCAGCTCTGTACCTCCGTGCTTTTTACCCCTCTGGCCATTAATTTTAGGAAACTGGAGCCATTTTGTATCCCCTGATCACCAGAATCAATTACATTTTCTTTATGGGGGGAATTAGTACTTCCAGTGAAACCCAGTTAAGGACAAGTTGTGCAAGTGCAATTGAGGTTACATTCAAGCAGCTGAACTTTTGCTTCATAAAACTTATGCTTTTGTTGGGCTTTTTTTTTGGGCCACATCCCAGATTGTTGCCTCTTTACCTACAAGTTAAATTGCACCTGAAGTTCCTAACATACATAAAATCCCATTAAGTCATTTTTCACGGTGAAGATCCATCCAGATCAGTGTCTCCCAGCCTTTTCCTTGCAGACCTGCTATTTATCCTTTAGGCCGGGAACCATTCATGATTCTAGAAAGTTTTGATTTTGTCATGATGATCATCTGTACCTGCAAGTAAAATAATGGTTTAAAATATATGTAATTATGCTGTCAGTTATGCACACTTAGGCCTAACTCAGCTTCTCTGTCATCAAAACAGTCTCATATATTTGTATGTGGTGCTTTGCCATGTTTCAGTTGTATACTGATTTTATTTGACAGTTTGTTGGTAAAAAGAACTCCTCGAAGTGTGGGATATCGGCCAGACTGTAAGTGACTTTTGACAACTATTTTTCATTTTTAGAAGTATGTCAAGTATATTGTGAACCTTTTGCTCAAAGTCCAAGGATGATCCAAATAGCTTTTCACTAATTATTCTTGATAGATTTTGCTCTTATTTAGGTAATTTAAAATATCTGGAAAGTATTTTGAGACAGTTAATCAGGATTTGTAACATTTGTAACATTTTATTATATTGGAAATCAAACTTTGGTATTTTGGTCTAAGTTACACCTTTGTCAGGTGGAAATTCTCTCAGCTTGCACATAGTCAAATGCTTCAGTCAGTGGAATCTGCTGGATTCACCTTTTGACAGTTTTGGGAGTGATTTGTGTGCCTTAGCCTAGCCACCTCCTGCCATTTGGCTGTCCCCAGGAATGTGGGAGGACCACACAGGGTAGCAGGTCTGATAAAGGTTTACAGTGATAAGATGCCTCAATTGGCACTGATTATGTCTGGGCATCTGAATTACTCCCTTCTTGTCTTCTCTTGTCTGTCCCAAGACTATTAGTGAAGGAACAGCATCCACAGCAGACAGTGGTAGAAGGGTGACAGCTCCTTTTGCTTTGGGCAGGGCTGTGTGTTTTAACCCTGTTCCAGATGCTAAATTCCTGTTACTTTCATTATGGAAGTGAGTGAATGGAGCAGCAGAATCACATCCTCTTCCTCCTTCTTTCCAAGGTTGTACAGTACCTCAAGGCTTCACTGAGGTGTTCCCCTCATTCAAGGACACCCCTCATTCCTGGGATCTCATTATAGGCTTAGCTGGGCTAATGGTGCCTTCGGAGCATCTTGCAGCAGATGACTTGTTTTGCCATCTGTCCCCAGAGACAACCTGTCCAGAGCAGGACATGTGAGCTCTGAAGGAGCAAACAAGGCAGTAAATGGCTGGGCCTCCGTTTTATCCCTGTATTGTGAGGCCCAGTAAGTGCGAAACATCACCTTAGTTTTTCCAAAAGTGCACACAGCCTTTTATTTGAATTGCATAATTTATCTCCCTGTTTTCCTCTTTGTAGCCAGGGAGAGAAAAAAGACACAGCTTTCCTGCTTAGGAGTCTTTCATTTTAGCATGAGGGGAAAAAGCCCTTTAGAAATTTTATATTTTAGATAATTTAATTTTTTTTTGGTCATTTTATAGTGTGTGTAGACAGGGTGGACTGGTATTGCCTGACAAAGTGTCCTGCTAGAGCTGTTCAGACAATCTGGAATGGTTGATGTCCTGTTTTTGGGCAGATTTTTTTGAAGATAAAAATCACAACCAAGCACAAAAACCAGCAACAAACAAAAGCCAAAAGCAAACCCAAAGCAGCCAACCCACACCTGCTTCTGAAACCTGCAAATGACCTTTCCTGCAGCCCTGTCTGGAGTGCAGGTCCAGCTCCCAGAGGCGCTGCCTCTGGAATCATGCTGTGAGGGGAACTTGTGTTGTGCTCACCAGTCCACTGCTGCTGCACTGGCATGTCAGGCATCTAGGAAGTGCCAGGAGACATTGGCATTTCTGTACATATTTGCTAAGTCAGAGGACATTTTCAAGGAATTTTACATTCTCATAATAATATCCTGTCAGTAAATTTGAGAGCTTCCATTCATTTCTTGCAGACTAGAACCAGGCAGCTGTGTGGGAACCAATAAATACATCTATTTAATTTACTTCAGTTGATAAATGAACAAAGTAAGTTAAAATTGTAAAATAGCTCAAATATTAATCTGAGGGTACTTGAGTGGAAGAAATAAAATGAGTTACAATATATATCTATAAAATTCCATATTGTCTTTGTAAAAAGATCTAGTGAACTCTAGGAAGTTCTTTTCTAACACACTGGTGACTTACGGTCTTTTTCAGTTGTTGGATTTGAAGTGCCAGACAAATTTGTTGTGGGATACGCCCTAGATTACAATGAATACTTTAGAGATTTGAACGTAAGTAATTTTTCCCGTATGTTTATCTCCATTTAAAACTGGGGAGGAGGAAGGAAGGGAAGTCTCCTTACGTCACTCTCCCTGCTCTGTAAATCATGCCTCATGCCCCAGTGATGCAAACAAGCCTGAGAACAGCAGGGCAGCCTTTGGAGCTCTGATGAAACTAAAATTTATTTTGCTGCATGCAGAGTGCATGCTGCACAACTGCCAGCTTTGAAGTAATGTGAAGTTTGTGTGAAGTTTCTTGTCTCACCAGATGTCTGCAACACACAAGTGCATTTGCTTAGTTATGTCAGAATTAAAGAAGAGAGACCTGGGGAGAAGTTAAGAAAGGCTCACATTTTATACTTTCTATCATTAACTCTTCATCTGGGTCTCACCAGACCTAGCAGACAGTGGGTGGGACAATTAGGAGGGGAGAAAGAAAGTGATGTTGAGATTTTTGGACCAAAAAAAGGCTTAAGTTTTTCTGCATCAACAGTGTCAGAAGATTCTTCCTCCTCAAGTGGGTACAGCACACTTGAGTTGCTTTCAGAAGCTCATTATTGATGTCAAACATTGGTCTCTTACGATACTTCCCTAACAGGAGCTTTTTATTTTATTTTGTTTCAGCATATCTGTGTGATCAGTGAGACGGGGAAGCAGAAGTACAAAGCATGAAAGCAGAGTTCAAGTGCTGTGTCAACAGAGCTTTGAAATGTTTTGTTTACTGAGTCCTATCTTTCACAGGCTTCAGCTCTGGTACACCAGCTACACTTGTAGAATGCCCCAGCCCCATTGCCATATGCTTACTGTAATTTATTGCATGTACAATATAAGAGCTCGTCTTGTTCATTTATATTCTAGAAATGTAAACAATTAGTGCAGTTCTGCACTCCTTATTTTGATTTGCACTACGACACTACCGACTATCGCTGCCCCTGGTTGGGTTGTGCTGTTTGTGAGCTCCAGAGTCTAACTCTTGCAGTGGTAAATTGCTTAAACCTCATCAACCCAGAACTGAAATAGTTCAAGTACTGTAAATGTAAAACATTTTATGATAGGGAAGTCTATTAGTAATATTTTTAAAATCTGTAATTTAAGTTTTATATTTTAATGCACAGATGTGATTGTGATTAATGGATAGTTGCACCTTTGGGTGTTATAAAGCATGAGGAGCAGCCAGTTACAGTATTTGTAATCTCCAAGGAGCTCATCCAAATCTCCTGGAGTTGCCTTATTGCTGTAAAGGAAGTCTGGGTGAAAAGTGTGGTTTTCCTTTTTTCTTTTTTTAAAAGATGGAATGACAAAACAGAATGTTTAAAATCTAGTTTTAGTTGAGCTGCCTACTTCTGTTAGACTTTTTCTCCTTTAAAAATATCGATCAGTCTGTGGAATTGCCTTTTAAATTTAAACAATTTTAATATATTTGTGGGAAAAAAAAGTATTGTAATGTTTACTTTATAAGATCTACAAAGCAAAGTACTGCAAATAAAGGCTGTCTCTTTAAAATAAGCCCCACACATCTATCCCGCTCATTCTGTATATTAAAGTGCTCTTGAAATTTTCTTCTCAATAATATTTTTTGTAAGTGTTTGTGACACTGAAGGCAGACTCTACATTTGTTACCTTTGTAGAACTTTAGGTTAATGTCATCCTGTCTAAGAGAGAGATGATAAAAGTGCTGTGGGAAGATATTGAAACAATTGCCTCTAACCAAACCAGATTCCAGAGAGAACAGTTGAAGCACTGTCCTTTATTCTGTCTTGGCAAAAATGAAGGGTGGAGGTTCTATGTTCATTAAACATATCTGTATGGGAAAAAAAACCAGAAAAACCACAACCATTTTGTAAGTAATCATTTTGGTTTGTTTCATTAGCACTTCTGTTCATGTGGAGTCCAGTTCTGAATGTGGTAACCCAGCTCACACCTGTTTGTGCTGTGCTTTTTTGGTTCTTGTACTTCTGCATGTGGATTCTCCCACCACATCCTCAGATTTAATGCTGCTGCTCAGTGCTTAATACACAATGGGATTTTTGAAAGATTGTATTTTGAAAGATTCTTCTGTGGTTTTGAAGCTTGAGTCTGTACTTTTCCAAGTACTGCACACTATTGCCCATCCACAGCCTGCTCAATTACAGCTGACCTAATATTAATAATGTTAATAGCAGACCTAAAACATGAATTCACACAATGTAATTCAGATCAAATGACCACATTTGTGGAAGATCTATTTGTAAATCAGAATTCTCTTTAACAAATATTAGAATACTGACCATAATTATACTGTAGTTTTTCTTTCAAAGAGTTTTTCTTCCAATGCACTACACAGTCTGATTGTATTTCTTAATTTGTCCTAAATCACTGTTGCCTGTTCAAGAACCTGTGACTTGTTGCAGCACATCTCCAAGAAGAGGCAACACTCCATCTCCTGAAAGGTTTTCCGGTCATGGTTAAGGCAATTATTCACATGATGTGATTTGGGAAAGAGAGGAGGGGTTGAGTTAGTCATAACAAGGGGTTTATCTTTCACACTGTAGCTGGAGCGGGGAATTCCCATTCTGTTGGGGACAGGGGTTGGAATTGCATGGACTGTGTGGTCACAGATTGGGGAAGATGCTTTTTGAGGCACACTGGCCTCAGGAATGATGGTGCAGCAGCCCAGGTCTGCCTTCCACCACACCACCTGTGTCTGACAGAAGAGGTCTATTCTTAAAATCTTAATGTTCCCACATTTCAGGTGCCGTGGAACAGACGGGTTTTTTCACTTCACATAGGTGCTTGTCAGATTAAGTTCATCGCCACAGACATTCCTTATTCAGAAGCTTTTGCTGGTCTCTGAAAATTGTTTAGATAAAAAGTTACCCACTCCCTCACCCTTCCTAGAATAGTTCTGCCTACTGCAGCCTTTCACAGCACCTGTGTGTGCACAACAGGAAGATAAATCCTCACGTGAAAACCGTTGAAACTGCAATTGTTACTTTTTATTTGGTAATTCTGGTTAAAAGACTGGGGGTTTAGTCACCTTTGCAAGTTAAACACCAGCTTTATACGACCCAGACATACATTGTTAAAGCATGAAAGCACAGAGGAATATCTTGTATTTGAACATTTATGTGGCATTTGAAATTCATTATAGTTCCACATTTAGTGAATCACGTATGTATGCTGGAAAAATAAATTCGGATATTTATAGGCTTTGCTACACTGTCTCTCCCTGTGACACCTGGCATTTCTGTACATTTTGGTAGCTCAGACAGAAATGTGATGAAAAGTCTCTCTGTGAACTGAGCTAGCACTTCACTTGGGGCTTTTTATTGGCAATCCTGTTTTTGAAAATTGAGGCAAATAAGGATCTTTCAGCTGCCTTGTAATTGTATATCCTGACTGATTAAATGGTAGTGTTTCATTGTCTATTATGCTCTGACAATCCTGTCAAGTATGCACTAAGCCAGCAGTGAGGGGTTGACAAGGCTTACAGGGAGCTGGTTACAAGTTATTAAAGGACTGTCTGCCCTGCCTCGACTGCTTTTAATTCCCATGCAGGTTGCACCTTGCAAGATGAGATCTCCACTCTTGGCAAGCACTTTATAAGCTGAGACATCACTGTGGTCTTGTTTTTTGTGGGTTTTTTTGGTTTTTTTTTTAATTTTTATACTATTTAATTACCCAAGCAGATGTAGTTTGATGAGTATTCTGATGGGGAGAACACTTCCCAGCTCTGTACAGATGCCAGTACCCAGTAAGCTCATGGTACTGCAGGCACCAAGATGAAGAGGGTAGGGCTAGAAAAGCACAAAGATTCAGCACAATCTAAGAACTGGCTGTGAGGATTTTCATCCCTAGAGAAGCTGAGGGAGGGATCATACTAGTAACTGCCAGGTGATAAAAGGCTGGTACAGGGTGTGTGTTGGGGACATATTTGAGTGGTTGCAAATGCCCTTCTGTGTGTGGGCTCTGCTCCAGTAAAACACCAACTGATGATTTGAAACCTCATCTTGGAAGGTAGAAATCCTTGTGGAACCAGGTAGGAGAGATAGGCCAGTGATGGTATATAAATCAAGGTGCAGGTAGATTACCTGTTCCAGGAAGAGTCTAACAAGTCATTATTAGTAGTATCTTTATTTTGTCCCCACTGTAACCAGAAAGGGAACCAACCCCCGTGTGTCTCCTGCGTATCTCCAGGTGAACTGTAGCAAATCATGGTACCTGTAAGATACAGCTTTGGGCATTAGGGGGTGTGAGGAGATTCCCAGTCAGTCACTGCCCTCTCACAGGTTGATTCCCCACCCCAGTCCTTCACAATCAGAAAAGGGATGTGGATGGTGGTGTGGGGCTGGGTTTGCCCCTGGAGGCCCGGGATCCACAGGGAATTCCGTCTTTGCTGCTGTGTGCTCGGCCAGCGCGGGGCTGGGGGCAGTGGGGCAGGGCTGGCAGAAGTGCAAGGGGTTGGCTCGGCGGTCCTGCAGGTTGGAGCGGGATAAAATCCTTCTCCCCGGGAACAGACTGCCCGGGTATCGACGGAACGCGCTGCCCTTCCTGTGGATCCGGGAAGTGCCAGAGCAGCGATGCTGATGCTTCACTTGCCTGTTTCCCATCTGAGGAACTGGGACATGACTAAGCCAACCCTAAGGCAGGGAAGAGGAGGGTAATGGTGTGTGTGGGGGGGGAGTGTGTGTGTGAGCTTCTGAATGGTCATTGCAGTGCCTTTATCAGATCTTTCCTCCCCAGTTTCTTTCATGGCAAGTTTTTCTCCTCCATTCACAAAATGCAAAATACCCTGTAGCAATCAGAGAATACAAAATATAGGGTAGAAATATCTTCTGTGGTGTAAACGCCTTAACTTGCAATTGGAGAACCACCCTGTGCTTTCTAGTATAGCATAATCACAACTCCCCTCTTGCCAAACTGCATCTTCCACACCCCCAGTCCCCTCCTGGCCACCAGACCTTACCTGGCAGTCCTGCATACTCAAATTTCTTTTCAGTATGAGGGGGAAGCTGTTTTCTCTCACAGACCATATGGCATGAGAACTCACTCTGGACAGTTTATAAATGAATATATGCTTTACTTGAATCATAGTTTGAGTAACCTTCAGTATCCTGTTACTTGAACAGCCACAAGGATGGGTTTACATGAGAAATTGCTGAGAGCAATGTCTTACGCTTTGCTTCAGAAAATAAAATACTTGAATTAGTGTTTTTTCTTCCATTTGGTGAGTTTGTTGCCAGAAACCACTGCGTCATCCAGGCACCAGAGCCATCGTTTGCACTGGTCATCACTTCAGCAAACCCTTGTGGGAGAGGTGAGCTGGCTTCTGTTTTGCCATGTCTAATTTAACCCAAGATTTTTTCCTTTGTACAGCTTTGCACTGGGGGCAGCTGCACAGCTGGGTACCCAGCCAGGGTCTCCTACCCCTGCTAAGAGAGAGTGAGACATACGAAAAGTCGCTGTAGTGCAAAGAGCAAGACCTGAAGTCATTAACATCAGGCAATGGGAGTTGCTGTTGTGCAACGCACTGCACAAACACCCGCCAAAGCCAGTCCTGGCTCTGAACACGCTTGATGTGAACTGAGGAAAAGCAGATGAGGTGGGTGGGCAAGAAGTGCAAGGAAAGCAAGATAATGCTGGATACCACAACGAGCTGCCAACCTTTGCCAAAAATTCCTTCTGCATCAAAGGAGGTGAGCAGGAAAACGCTGAAGGTAGATAAGGTGGCTTTTTGGGTTGCTTTTCCAGTGTTTACAGGAATCTGCAACACCTCGTTTGACTCCCACACCACCAGTTCTAATGGAGGTACCTGGTACTGTGAGCAGAGCAACATAACCTCAGTCTTAGTACGTGGGAGAGTTTTGGTCTGGGAGAAATGAAAGAAAAAAAGATTAGCGTGAAACATGTGAATTAGAGGCTTGTTTAATGACTATCTTCTAAGCCCAGCAGCCATGCAGTCATGTAATGATGTGCTGTACATATTTACCTACCACAGGTAACTGCTGCCTTCCAACTTGTTTATAAAATCACAGCAAAAACTACTGAGGAAGCTCAAGGACTTTTTCTCCACAGTGGTCGAATGCATTCCTGATGCAGCAAATATCACATTTAAACAAAAAACCACGTCTTGCTTTATCCTACATGAACAGAGAAGTTTGCCCGAGCTGCTTTGCCTGTGCTGCTGCACCCATGCAGATGCCTTATAGAGTTCCAGTGTCGATCTGTGTGGGACTGGTCAGCCCAGGGATGCTTTGCAAAGGCATTTATTGGGTTTTTTCCCACGTGGTTTGTACTCAAATGCAGTAGGGAAATCAACTTGCACTTGTGTCAAACTTCTGCATCTCAGGAAAAAAAATGACAGGAGCTTCCCCCTCTTCTCAGAGAGAAGAGCACAGCTGGGTGTCTGCCCCCTCCACCCCCCAGACTTTCTGTATTAACAATTGGCAAGATCCTGAAGTATCTGGAACAGAGCAGGGACCAAGGTCCTGGGAGCCAGGCAGCTGTGTGCCCTGTCCTGCACCCTCAGCCCTCGCTCCCAACATCCCCATGCCCCTGTTATGGCACACCCATCCCTGCCACAGCTTGTGCTGCTGACTCCCTGTGCAGCCACCTCCATGGGTACATTTTTCTCTGTCCCCTGGGATCCTATTGCCTTGATTTATCCTCTATATTTTATTCTTGCCTGCTGCTCTACAAACTCTGTGGTGCTTTTACTCTCCCATTACAATCCTGCAGGAGACTGGTGCCTGAAAGCAGTTTTAGCAAGAGCCTTCAGTTTGTGAACAAGGTGAAAATGTCTTTTTCTACCTGAATAAAATCAAACTGACCACACCAGAACTGGCCCAAAAAAAGTAAAAGAAATTTTAGATCTTACGATGCACCTGTAAATGTCAGTAGAAACCTTTCTTTTAAAAAAAAAAAAAAAAAGATGCAAAATTAATATAAATGTACAGACAATTACCAACTTTATTGACCAATTTCCCTGTTAACCAAGTCACTCAAAGTTATTTCCCTGAGGGCAAGCAGTATGGTATATGGTAGTTAATGGTTTGACTTGTTGAGAGCAGGAATCAACCATTTTACAAACACAAGTGGAAGAATACCAGTGTCTGGTTTAGAATGCGGCAGTTGTGTGCCCAAACATTGTGAGTTTGACCCCTTTGAGGGCAGAGGCTTTTAAAAGCTGCTCCTCCCTACGCACACCCCCCCTTGCACCTCCCCATGCCACAGGCATTTGTGTTCCAGGGGTGCCTCATGCTGACGGCTCCATGCACAGACCAAGACTGAAGCTGTACATCAGCAAGAGGATTTTCCCCTGCCCTACAACTATTGCCTGTGATTTAGTAATTCCTTAAAATAGCCAAAAACCCCAAATGTTCTGGAATTCACAACCACCAGGAGGCTACTGGATTGGGGCTGTTAATGATGCACCATCACTGGCAGGACCAACAAGCTCATTCCCACCATAGCGGATAAATCTTGACCAGGCAGGCACCACCCCAGCCCTTCCCAGGAGCATCCCTGACTCCGTGGTGGCCCTTGTGTCTATTCCAGCAGGGTTTGGGAAGCTTCAAGTGGCGCAATGTTAAGGAAAAACCTTTCACCACGGGGCTGGGACAACTCTGGAGGAGCTCACTACCACAGTGGTGGGTATGCAGGCAAATCCTCAGGTGGTCCAAACTCTTTCCACCACAGCGCAAGTAGTGCCACATGCTTGCTGGGCACTGGCAGCCCACCTATGCCAGCTGTGCCCTGAGCTGGGGTATCCTGACAGAGGCTGGGGCAGCTGCAGAAATTTGGGGAAAGATGATGCCTCCTGCAGCAGGGCTTCCCCAAGAGCACCCCAGGCACAACTACAGGGTCCCTCCCTCTCACCCAGTCAAAGCTCTGGTGCCCACCACCCCTTGAACCCCCACAGTGGCCCCCGCACCTCCTCCCCAGGTTCTGAGATAGGGTGCACCCAGGGGCCAGCACTGCCCTTGTGTAGCCCCAGGTCCTCCCTCCCCTCAGAGCCCAGGGAAGGGCTCATCACCATCTCCCGGACAGTGCTCCCTGCCCCCTCCACTCCTGGTGCTGGGGCACTGGGTACCTACCAGCAGTGCTGGGGTGCAGCCCCTGCCCCTTCCCCATTCACGACACCAAGCCCTTGTTGGTTGCTGCCTCCACAGTGGTTTATTAGGGTGGGAGTCAAGAGCCCCTGGCAGGGTGGGAGGCACCATGAGGGTGCCACAGAGGGACCCCAAGAGCCAGAGCCCCGGCTCCTGCAGCAGGGACTGATTTCCAGCCTCACTAAAGCAGCAATGCAATACTGGAGAGCAACAGGCAATCCCAAACTCCAGTATTTACGTGCTGCTAGAGCACTGCTGACAGCTCTCCACGACCTGCAGACCCCCCTCTCTGCCCAAAACACAGGGCAAGGGTCCCTTGGCCAATCCTTTGCCAGGGAAAGGACCGAAGAGCAATAGATGAGGGGTAGATATAGTACGGGTTGTGGTCATGCCCATGTTGGAGAACAAAAAGGAGCCACAAGTCCTTCCTGTCTGCAGGACCACAGACACACGAGCTCATAGGGGATATATTTGTAGCTGCAAAGGATGTGCACAGTACAAGCACCAAGAGAACATGTCTACACATACCTGAACTAATGAGATACATGGGAATGTGTTAGCTTCCACATCTATGATAACCAGAAGCTCACTTTCTTGTCTTATCCTTGAGGTAATGAGGCAGCCCAGAATGGTCTGTATCTCCTTGTCCCTACAAACCATGATGTGCTGCTACATCTCCTCAAAGCCCACTGAATGTTGACATTCCAAATGGTATTTTGAATATATATATATAATTTTTTTTTAAACCATGATATAAAGAACTGAAGAACACTATACAATGAAGACATTTAACATGCATGCATTACCACCACAGGACAGGTTTTTTTTTTCTTCACTGGTGCTATCAGACAGTCTGCAACTATAAGAGAACATGCAGTTATACAGTGCAAATGAACCGGTTTCAGAAACAAGGTCAGAAATTAACTGTTCCCCCCAGCCCCAAACCACACTTAGTATTGGCTCCCAGCAAATCATACACTTTCAGACCCAGCAGATCTGTTGCTTTTGCTACTGTGAAGAGCCTGCAGAACTTCCCAGCCCTTCCAAATGGTCTGTGGGGAAACATTAGCTTGTACTTTCCTCTTAGGTGACACTGACAATCAAGGATTTTCCAGAATTCATAATGTTAGTATTTCAGATAAATAAATCTAGATTCCAACAGTTGAAAACTGTTAAATTTTCCTTAAAATACTTTTATTCAGCTCAATTTGACTTCTGAGATTTTGGTTAAAAAATCCGTATTTTAAAAAAGGTTAGATGATGCTTATTTACCATGTGAATGGACAAACTTTACGCGACCAGAAATTAAAGATCTCTGGAACTTCATCACCTTCCCTGCCTGTACCAGAGCAGAAAGCACCAGAGCAGGGCAGGGAGGGGCTGCAGCCCTGCAGAAGGCAGCTGCCAGTGGCACTTACACATCCAGCCTGCCAGGCTGCACAGGAGCTGTGCAGACAGACTGATATTTTTTGTGTTTTCTTTCAACCTTTCACCCCCACCAGTTATGTGACAACTTCCTTAAATTTATTTTCTTAAAAAGCAGCATCACAAAAAACCTGAACAATGTCAGAAATAACACCTTGGCTTCAAATTCTTGTGCCATCCCCTTGTGCCCAATGCACCACTGAGCCCCTGCCTCTTTAGCAAACTTAAAAATAGGAATTTCAAAAGCTCTCGTGACCCATGCCAAGTGATTTCAGATTTTAAATCAAGTATTTGCCAACAGAAAAGCAGTGTATTTTCACCATTTCAGTGTCCTCAACAGTGACAGCACCAGGGCCAACTCCCTAATGAGCAACTGCTACTTGCTGCAAAGCCAACACGCACCCAGTGTTAAACCTATAGGAGCTAAATCAAAACACCCCCCCCAAAATATTACCATTAATTACTTCTGTAACAATGTTTTACTTGGCTGTACCTGTGCAATCTTATTTCTTTTATCTCTTCAAGTGACTAGGAAAGAAAAAAGCAACAGCAAGCATGTTCAACTTTAGAATCCATTTTGATGGAGTTTGAGGTTCACATTTTAATTAATACTTTTGTATTTATTTAAACCAGACTCTTGCCTAGTTCGACAACAAGGGCAAGAGCTCTCTTCAGTAAGGAGGACTTTTCAAAGCAAGGGTTTGATACACCTCCACCAGCCTCTAGCACAGAGGGAAAAATCAACATTCACACCGAGTATTGGGCAACTGCAAATTTGGGATAGGCAGTGAAATACGCATCTGAGAAAATGTGTGTGTTTATGACATGACAGCATCAATATTTTATGCAATAGAAAGTTCCATGTTTGAATCATCCCATCTCACACTTCAGCTTCTTTCAAACTTAGTTTGTGCTTTGGAAACTCAACTTTAAATCAGAAATTGGCAGGGTTGTTCAGCTTTGAGTTCACCTGACCATCGCCAAGGTATTACCTGCAGTACTCAAGAAGGGATATGCGTGTCAGAGGGACCTGCATCTACCCAGAGGGATGCAGATGCTGCAGGTATTTTGGAGCAGGTGGGACATGAGCTTACCTTCCCAACTCACCTCTGAACATGGGCACATCCGCTCCTGCATGGACTCCCTAGACACAATCAGGCAATCGCTGCTTCAGTGGGAGCTGCAAATCAACAACAGAAAGGGTTTGAGAGGTGCTAGCAGAAGGGGGCAACTCCAGGAGGGGGGACCAGGCCTGTTGGGTAGGTTCCCTCCCAAGGCACACAGAGACAGGTGCAAGTATTTTTAAAATTAAAGAAAAAAAAAATACCAGATTTTCAGCTCCAGATAGGGCAGACTATGAAGCAGAGTAACTACATCCCTCTCTCTATTCTCCCCATTCCTGGGGCTACTGGCACCATTGGCTCAGTGTGACTCTGGGCAGTGGCACCCAAGGCACACTGGTAACCCCAAATCATAACCCAGCTGTAGAGAAAGGAGGGATGAGCCAGAAAAACCAGGGCCAGCTCTGGGCAGGTGGGAAAGCCACTGTGCACAACCATGGCCAGCAGCAAGCCCACCTTCCTCCCTGAAGGGGTTAAAACAGCAGCAGCAAGAACAACTCCACTGGTCCTGGCAGACCAGAAGCAAAGGAAACATCTTAATTATGCTGGTTTAGGTGACAAATCAGGCCTAGGACAGGCAGGTAAGATGCAGAGAGGCTGTTTGGGGGTTGATGCTTTTGTGGTGGCACCACAAGTGCCCCCTCTCACTGTCAGGTAGAGGCAGCATCCCAGGATCACCTTCAACTTCCAAGTGGCACTCCACTATGGCCAGGAACAGGGGTGTCCTGCTTACTGGTAGCCCCAAACATGAGGAGAATTGCCCCAAAAGCTCCGCCTCAATGCAAAAGCACTGCAATATCCCTTCAGCTGCCAAGAGCTCCATGCCCGTGGTGTGTGCAGCAGCTCTTGCTAGAAATAGAAACTTCTACCTGTCATTTATGTAAGCCAGCCACCTACAGAAGTTTAATTAAATCCCCCAAATAACTGGGGAATTTGAACATGCAGAAAACCATTCATGCAATTCACAAAACAATGCAACTTCTGCTTGCCAAAGTATACTGGGCAATTAAGCAACCCCCCCCGCCACTCCAGTCCCAAGCACATACACAAAACCAAAACAAATTCCCCCTGAAATACTGGATTCCCTTAAAATACCACCTCATCCCTCCTCACTGACACTAACCAGAAAAAAAAGGGAAGGAAAAAAATGTGATAAGGAGTGCCATGGGAAAGGAAAGGAAATAAATACAGGAGCCCGTGACAGAACAGATTTGCATACAGAGTCTTTACTGACCCACACAATTCAGGGCTAGGTGAGCTCAAAGACGAGTAAATATTAAGCATTTCCTATATATAGAAAAAAATAGGAACAAAAACCCCAGCTCTGCTATCAAGCAGTTTTCCAGGAGACATGCACAAATAAATCCTGAAGTCACTGTTCTCATTTGAAACAACTGGAAAAAGAGGCATTTATTATTTTATAAAAAGACTAAAGTAAATCATCTCATTACAGCTGAAAGTCCCAGACACTCATTAGTGAGGCAAAATTACAGTGACAAAACGAAAATAAGGGTGTCAGTAACACCACCAGAACACTTCATATCTGCCTTGCTCTGAAAAATCCCAACACTTTTGTTGCTGCCTCCTTTTGAACAATGAGGTTTAAACAAAAGTCACGTCCCAGTATTTACAGATGTGGCCAATAGCTGGGATCAGACCCGGTGCTTGATCGACAGCCACCACATGGCTCCAGCTCTGCCATTCCCAGCAGGAATTGCTTCGCAGGGCTGCTGAAGGCGCGCAAGGGCTGCGGGAGGAGAAGTGGCTGTGAAGGAGCCCGAGCAGTCGGACGTGAGAACTGCACGCAGCCAAGTTACTTTCATTTGTGCAGCACCTACAGTGCATCTCCCCATCACCCAAAATTGCTGTTCTGCCCAGCCAGGACTCACTCCTGGGGACACAAAATAAATGCAGAAAATATATTTTGTCCCTATTCTTGTCGAAGCCGGGTAAGAGCAGGTCATTTCCCACATGCTTCATCAAAAATAATTTTTTTTCTTACGATTGGCCCATAAAAGGGTCAGGGAAGCAGCACACAGTTCATATAAACCCCAGCACATTTTCCTTGCAGCACAGCGGACCTTCCCTGCGCTAAACCACATGCCATCAACTCGCTCTTAGGTGGGGCTGAACACCCGAAACCAAACTGCAGCTACAAAGGGCAGATTCAAATAATGCAAAAAATGAATTCGTTAACTTCACTCGATGTGAAACTCGAGCCCGACATTGTTACCAGCAGGATCAGCTGTGTTTACCAAGGTGAGGGTGTTAGTGGGATGGGAACCTACTGGCGCCTGCAAAGGCCTGCAGGACAAGACTTCAACTTACAGCACTCCAGAAAACCAGTAAAATCCACAGTAAAATTCCAGGATCCAGAGTTTTTTCTCAACACTGCTGAGGAGAAGAAAAGTGTGGTGCTTCTTGTTACTTCCAAGTTTTAGCATTGTCATCTCATCCAGTTCTAAACAACAAGGGGCAGATCTGGAAGCCCAATTCCTATGAAGTTTATTTGTTAAGAACAGGAAAAAACCAAACAAAAAATCTATTTCTTTTTTGGTCAGATGAACAATAATTTAAAACATAACATGCACACTGATTTTTTTTTTTCCTTTTTAGATTTAGGTCGGTTTGCCTGAAGCATTACTTAAAGCTTCCCTCTTATATTTCATAAATGTTTACTGCATTAGCAGCTCAGTTTTACTATATTTCCCACCAAAGTGGATTAATTAAATACAGACTTTTGCAGTTGCCGGTGAGTTCTTTGGATTTCTTCAGAATAGAAGATGATGAAACTTGGCAGATGGTCCCTCACCTACACTTAACACGCATACGGACACACAAACAGAATTTCTGGGTTTTGGGGGGAGCAAATAATGTTTTAACCTTGGAAAACTCACTCTCCGAACACAAAAAAATTGTCTTTATATAGCTGATGCACATACGGGAAAAATACTGCATGTAGGATTAATTACAGAGGGAAAAGTCCCAGCGCCGTGCATGTTGCTCCATCACTGCAGCTCCCAGAGCGCTGCGAGGCTGCCCTGGGAAGCTGGCCCTTGCCAGGATATTCAAATTTCCTGTACAAAGCGAGCAACCAGCGAGGGGAAAAGGGAAAAAAAGCAAAAGCTGGCTGCCAATTTTTTTTTTTAATATTTTAAATTATTTCGGCGAATTATTCTTTGGTTACACCAGCTTTTTTTTTTTTTTTTTATGTATAGAACTATTTTCTACGTGCGGGGGCGCGCAGACTCCGCGCTGGGCCGGCAGCCCGCGGGTCCCCGCGTTCGCTTTAAATAAAGAGGGAAACGGGAAAAAAAAAATCAACCCCGAGCCCCACCTGCGGGTAGCGGGCGCGGCTCAAAAGAAAATGATTAAAAAATTATTAATAGGGAAAAAAAAAAAAAAGTCATGACGAAAAGGCACCCGGGGGGTCGTGGGGGGCGCGGCGCGGGGCGGGGCGGGCGATGCTCCGGGAGCGCCGGGCGAGCGACGCGCTGCCACTGGGCACGGCCCGGGCTGGTGTGCGGTGTGTTGGTCCCGCCCGGCAGCGGGTGCCTAGAGCGCCGGGGGGAGGATTTACCTGCCCCCGGCCCGGGGCCGTGAGCCGGGACCGCCGCGCCCCCGCAGCCGCCGAAAGCCGCGTGCAGGGCAAAAACGCAATTAGGGAGAAAGTAAACAGATGTGTGTGAAACACGAAAGCTGCACGGGAGCGGTGGGGATGCTCAGCTTCGCCTTTCGTGCAAACCGGCTCGTTCCGCTGCCTCTTCCGTCAGCGGTTTATGGCCCCTTACAACCCAGCCGGAAAAGGGATAATGCTTTTCCAGCCCTGATGTCTTGTTACTCAGTATGTGAGCCCTGATGTCTTGTTGCTCAGTGTGTGGCTCTGTCCATGCACCGAGACTTCAAATGGTTCTCTTTTTAACCGGTTACTGTGATATTAAGTTCTCCACAAACACTGTTTCTCAGACTGCGTTTCTCCGACCTGCAGACTCTGGAGATGTTCCCCCGTGTTCCCACGTGCAGCCGGCAGAGCTTTATAACCTGCCCGGAGTCACACGGGAGCAATGGGAGCAGGGTTTCGGAGCGCAAAGTGCACATCCTGGGTGTGAGATGGCACCACGATACGCTCGAAGGGAGGATGGGTTGTTTGGAGACATCGTTTTCTGGAGACTTAGATGAAGAGTCAGAACTCGGGAGGATGGCGATTTGTGCCGGTGGGGAGCCTGGCAAGCTGAGGCCTGGGAAAAGTGATGCTGAGGAAAAATGTTCCCTTCCAAAAGGAGAACCCGGATCTGGTGGTCAGAAACTTGCAGGTTTGTCACATTCATCATTGGAAATGGCTAAACCTGCCAAGTGTCTTGTTGGCTTGGTGGGTTTGTAATCTTCCTGCAGTTTTTATTTCTACCCCCACCCCAAAGAGCAAAAAAACCCTCCAAACCCTGTTGCTAAATAATTGCTCTGTTCTCACAGGTGAGCAGTGAAGCTCAATTAATTCTGTTTTGTGAAGCGCTTCTGATCCTCTGATGGAAACATGTAGGGGCAAAACACTTTTATTTTGCAACTTGCAAAGGCTGATAAGAGCGATGAAAACGGAAAAGCCTCACCGCTGAGGGGGATTACAGCCCCACGCTTTTTCCACTCGAGATCTTAGAAATGAGTTGATGGCTGCTGCTTTTCATTTAGAAGGGTTTTTCCCCCTCTTTTGAAAGAAATGCAGTCACTACCAAGTATTCTAGAGGGACTTCATCTTTAAACAAATAATGTTTTTCTTGTTGGGTGTGCACTATTATTTTCTTAATTATTCCTGGATTTCTGCCTGTTCCACCAAGAGTTTTCTCAGATGGCAGAAACAATTGATTCTTTTTTATTACGCTAATAGCAAAAAGTATCCCTAATAAAAAGACTCTGTACATCCCATAAACTCAAATGGGACATGTTTTGCCAACAATCACACCTCTTCGTTGAGGCATCTTATATGCTGCTTGCCTTTTTTCTTTTTTTTTTACTTTTTTTTTTTTTTTTTTACTTTTTTTTTCTTTTTTTTTTTTTTTTTTAACTTTTTTTCCATATTACTATTGTTTACTACTCGGCCTCACTAGCTGGCTGAATCTTGGTGCCAAAACGAAATGAATGGAGTCATTTATTTACCACCAGAGCCCTCCCACTCACCCTTAGCATGTATGTTGAGATCTTAGCAGATGTGGTGGGGAATGAATGGGCAAAGAGATTCACCTACACAGAATCACATCTACTTGTGGGTGGCCTCTAATTAACTTGGCTTCGAGGCTTTGCTGCAAGGTAGATGGGTTTGGAAGTCTGGCCAGGAGTCATCTGGTTGAATCATACCTATTCTATGGAGAACTTCATTGTGTAGCTGTGTCTGACTCCCACCCTTGTGAGAACTAATTAAAAATTTTTAAAAAGTGCCCCACACTTATTGGAAGTCAAATATAAATGTCAGCGTTTCGGATGAAATGGTATCTTGGGAGGCTCCTGCACATTTAATCAGCTGGTTGCACCATGTATATCATGGCCTCAAAAGCTGCAGTGAGAACCACGAAAGGCACTGGCTTAACATCAGCAAAAATGTTTGCCAAGCTTGGATTATGTCACTGCTTTATGATCTTGCTTTGTAAAGGGAGAATACTCTTGGGGAGAAAGGACTCGGCATGCCGGATCTACAGCAAGAGCAAGGAATGAATGCTGCTCACAGAGACCGGGGGGAGAGCGAGGGATTCTGTTTGCTGGGGTACTTTTGCAGATGGATGCTGTGCAGTTGCTGCCTCCGAGCAGAGATGCACCCCACAGATCACTGAGGCTGAAAGCAAAAATCCCAAAATACCCCAGCAGAGCTGTTTGCTGCTTGCCCTCCCACGGACACACCTGTGGGGGCTGTGCCTGGATCCTGTTCGTCACCATCCCCCGGCTTTCAGGGCATCGCCGTCACACTCCAGGGAATGTGGAGATACTCTGCAGCCCACTGTCTTTCCCTTGCCTCGGGATACAGACTCCCAGCCAGGCTGGGGCTTGTCAGCCACTCAGAATGTGATGCCCTTGCAGAGGTGGCAGCCATGGAACTGGTTAAAAAAAATAAACATCCCGCGCCACACATCTGAAATGTGGCCTGCTGAGATGCTTCTGCTCGCTGTCACAGGGGTGGGCTGTGGCCACTCCTTCCGTGCTGCAGGCTGGTGGTAAAGGCAGGAAACTCTTTGAGGAGACCAGTTCTCTTTGCCCAGCACCAGCCCAGATGCTGGGCTTGCATCTGCTGCCTGCGAGTGGAAAGAGGATAAAGAAAAAAAGCTTGGAGGTTATGTGCTCTTTGAGGAGGGCTGTTGGTGGGACAAATGACATTGGAGGGGACAAACAGCTGAAGAGAAACACCTCTTCAAAAGCAGCCCCTGGGGTCTGAGAGCTGTGCTGCCCAAGCTGCCCTTGCTTTCCTGTTGCAGCAAGAGCCTTGTGCAGCCCCTGCTCCCCGCCTGCCTCACTGCCGGAGCATCCTGCCCAGCCTGGAAACTTTCCATTGCTACCGGGCTAATAAACTCTGCTGCTTCTGGGTGAGTGTCTGGCTAGCCCCTAACTGCATCCTAACACTGGGGCTTAGCATGGGAAAGGAGGTCCCTTTGTCTGCAGAGGCAGTGTGGGGCACAGGGAGTGCAGGAGCCGGGGGTGCCTGGGACAGTGGAAAGGAGCAGGTGTGGGTACACATGGCGACAGCACTTTGTGTTTCCCGATGAGCAGAGCAGGGATCCTGGTGTGCAGAATGAGGACCAGAGTCTCTTATTTATTGCATTACCCCTCCAGCACAGTAAACTGCCCATCTTGAGCTCTGACTTCTGCACTAACCCTTCCTCCAACCCTTCAGTCCCTTGTGACCAGACTGAATAGTGGGTTAGTGCTTGGTTTCTTTCCATGTCTCCTTCACCTGCCCTTGTGCACCAGCCCTGGCATTCTGCAATTCCCCCAGCTCTGCGTGTGGTGTGACAGTCACAGCCTTGGCTTCCTGGGCACCCTCAGTGCTTGCAGCCGCCTCAGCCACTCTCTGCAGTGTGGAAAATGGGTACGATGGCCATGCCAGTGGGGTTTTGGCACCATCTCTTGCCTTCCTTTTGCTCAAAGAGTGCCCAGAGCACAGCACTGTCTGGACAGGGATTTCGCTGCCCACCATCCAGCCTGCCAGTGCAACCTTGTCATTGCAATTTGTCTCACATATCTGGTGTGTGTCGAGGATCTTGCTGGGGGCCCGTTTGCCAGGCCGTTCCTGGAATCTCTCATTGTCTGCCATGCAGAGCGGCTGGGCCTTGCTGGGTCCACACACGGCTGTGCCAGGGGCTGTGCTCTGCTCTCGAGGTGTGAACCAGCAGCATGACATTCCCCAGCCTCCTTTCTTTCACTAGAGAGGGGTTGTTTTGGTAGAAAATAGCTGGGTTTTGTTGCAACACTAATTTTAAAGGATCTTTTTGTAGTTTGGAGATGGAAACCTTCAGCAGAGGCACCAGCTCCCCACTCCTCCCCTCCTTGCCTTTGCAGTTATTTGCTGTATTTATTTACTGCAAAATTTGCTGTATTGCCTGACATTTTTTGGTTATCAAAATATTTTGATTGTGTGCAGGGGAGGGGGCGGGTTGATAGCATGGCCAACATCTCGACAGAAAACTGCCTGTAAAACATTCTAACTAAATTCAGGGCAGGGAAGAGTGAGATACTCCAGCCTGTCCCAGGCAAGCCCTTGGCACTGCTGCTGTGACCTAGCTGTTCAGAGCCCAGAGTCAGCTCAGACCCATTTCCCTGTATGTTTCTGGCCCTTTTGTGAGCTCTCCTCATGGATGCATCAACTACAGCAAGCACGGAAAGGAGGGTAGGGTAGAAGAGGCTGCTGCAGGATCACATCCCAAAATCACTGCACAGGTTTTCCCATGGAGTCTGAGATGGGACAGAGACAGGACACAAAAAGCAGAGCTCAAAGGGGTGGGAGGGAAGTTGCACATCAAGGTCACTCCAGAAAGGGCTGAAGCACTTCCCACTTTTTTCTCTCTGGCAGTGAGAAGCAGAAGTGTTGCCTTTGTGGGATGACCACCAGCGCATTGGCTGTGGTGATGTCTGCTGACTTCGTCCTTGAGCAAATGCCATCAGCAGAAGATGTCCCAACTCATGAGTGAAGAGCTGCTCACATCTTGAAAGCACTTTTTGCATTTTGGTTTGAAATAGCATTGTGAATTTATCTGTTGCAGCAGCTCTCCAGCTTCTGCATGCAAAAGTGTTAACAATTGTGAAGATCAGTATTTATCGGCACACAATGATTTTGTCTATTCCTGCGATTGTTCTGTATCTAAACAAGCTCTTCTGACTTCCCCAAAGCCAGCGCATTTAAAACTTTTTCTGAGTTGTGTTACCAAACCTGCAGTTTGTCATTGATACAGTATTCTGTCGGAAATTCAGCGCTGTGGGCATGTACATATAAATATTGTGCTCTCTTGGCAAAGCAAAATGTCATGATAGGATAATGTGTTATTTAATACAGAGCTGTAGATTAGACAAGGACATTTGCAATACAAACCAGTCCCAACATCAGACAGTTGCAAAAGTCCTTGTTATGCTGATACTGTAGGAAAACTGATATTTCTAACTGAATATTTTATGTATTGTGCTCCATGACCATCTGATGGACCTCTGCCATATGACACATAGTCTTAAGTTATACTGTCCAAGAGCCATTCTGTACAATTGAAGGCAATATCCCCAGGAGGAACCTCTTAGACATGCGAAGAGTCTGTGAAATGGTAGGTTAGTGGTTGTCTTTAGATGCCCTTGGCCCTCCTCCTAGGAAGGACAGTCTGGCTCCTGCCTTTTTACCTGGAAGATGTATTAATTCCAACAGGCTAGCTCCTAGAATGGTCCAAACAAAACCCAAGCAGCAAAGCTGTGCATCTCAGAGAGATGGGCTGGGCTCATGCAGGACAGGAACAAGGGTCCAGCTGCTGGAGAGAGCCCAACACACCAGTTCCAACCTCTCTGGTGGCTGGCGTTTCCCTGGTTTCCTGCCCTGGGAAGGAACGGAAAGGCTTTGGGAAGTGTCATGCAGAACTGTGGCTCTCCAGCCCAAGACCACTTGCTTTGGTGGCTCTTGGACCCTCACCTAGGGAAAGTTTATCTCAGGGGCTTTTGAGGGACCCAGCTCCCACAGAGATTTTGACTGCTTTTGAAAATCCTGAGTTTTGTTGATGACACTCCTGGAGACTGACATTTTTCTGAAGAGAAGTGTTGCTTTTTAATAAGGCATTTTCAATCTGGGGTAGCCATTTTGTGCTGATCCTAGCTGCTGTGCTGTGTTCCGGGGGGGGAAGGAAATCATGGCACTGGGTGTGCAGGTTGGCTGTGCTCCAGTCATCCTATTAGCAGAGTTTTAACAGGAAGATAAGCATTGCTCCTGGGGATATACATTAATTAATTTTCTATATGGCCAAGGCACAATATACCTTTACACAAGGTTTTTACCCTAAAATGCTCAGGTTTTTTTAATTACTCAATTACCTTGAGTTGCACCTGTTGTACAACAGAGTGTTTTTCACTCTGAGGAGATGGGTGAAGAACTGTTGCTCATACCCTACCATCAGTAGGCAGAGCTCACGGGGAGACACTTTGTTCACATCTTCCCTTCTTTTATGTGCTTTTTATCTCATGGTGCCTCTGACTAGCACAGAGGCTTCGGGAATGAATCTGGAATTTAAAGCCATGCAGGATCTGACTTTCTGTGTAAAACTGCAGGTTTGCACCAGGAATTAATGCAGCAATGCAAAGAGCAGAAGCAACATCAAAACAGGCTTCAAATTGTATTTCTCATGTTTTCCTGGGTGCAAAGAGATGTTGTGTGAGCAGGAGGCCAAAACCTACATGGAGAGTGACTGCACCACACACTGCTTTGCAAATTCACGTACAATGCATCTTTTGGGACAGAATACCAGGCACTTAGCTGCCACATCTGGCCTGATTCCAGTGAAATCTATTAAGAGATTTATGCTTGCCATTGAAAATGCAAGCTGTAGCATTATTTGTAGAGAAAGAAGTAGTATTTATACATATCTCTATCTATGTGTGTGTGTGTGTGTGTATGTGTTTGTGTGTGTGTGTGTGTGTTTCGCGTCATCAGTGGACACTATCACTAGAAAGCTGCAGTCATCCTTGGGGCTTCCCCTGTGTCTGTACCTGTGACCCGCCCTGGCTTGTGTGACACTGCAGGTGTCCTGAGCACTCTGTGCTGGGGAAGGATGCAACAGCCTGGGGAAATGAAGGAAAGTCCTGCCCTGCACCCGACCAAGGGGCAGCTAGCAGTGCCTTGTGATCCCCAGACCCAGGGCCTGACACCACAGAAATCCCCTGCAGGGATGGCTGCAGGTGCTGAGAAAGGTGAGAGAGGAGAATAAGTGTGAGAAAGGGAAGGGACAGCAAAACCAGTCTAGCCCAAAAAGCAGAACGCCAAAATGAGACCACCCAGCATATGTCTAATTAGTACCTTTCCTAAATTAGTACTTCTCTCTGCTCCTCATAATGTTTCTCCTTCATGAAATGTCAAGTCTAGTGGGTGTGATAAAGCTCCCCTGGGGAACAGGGGAAGGGTGTGCAGGCAGTGAGTGGGCAGTACCTCCAGGCTGCCCAAGGGATGGGGTGCAGGATCAGGCCCCATGCCAGACCTAAAGCCTGTCCTGCTGGGAATGGGTCTGGTTTTGAATGGTGCTGGTGGGGGGAACCCAACCAGGTGTGAGGGGACAGAGCAGAGCTCCCTGCAGAAATGCACATCTACATCCAAGCACTGTGCAAGGCAGAATCCCCATCCACCCTGAAAGCTGCACAGCTTGAAAAGTGTGCGCAGTTATGTTTGCCCAACATTATTTATTTCAGTGGGTGCTGAAAACTGTGAGGAGTATTTAGTGTCCTTTAATGGATGTGGCATGGAGAGTGTCTTGTGGGGCATCTCCTGTCGCTGCTCCCTGAGGGGAGGGCAGTGGGAGACCCATGGCTGCATGGCAGTCATTGGCTTCCAGGATTTGCTCAGCCCTTCCCAGGAGGCCCATCAGCCAGGCAGACACATGCATTGCATTGTCCTGAGTGTCCCAGCTTCATGGGAGCACACGAAGAGGGCAGGAGCCACAGCAGAGAAGGGCTGTGTAACCCACAGGGGGAAGCTGAGGAGGAAAGGAAGGTGACCTCTCTTTTGTTTTGCAGACTGATTTGTGATTTGGGAGAGTCGGTGATGAGACAGGCTATTGAAGCTGCTGCCTTTTAGTTTAATATTTTTCACTGACTACATCTAACAAAATATTCTAATAAAAAAATAATTATTTTTGAATCTCGCTTCTGGGAAAAAAATCTACATTTCTGTACTCCTTGCAGGAAAGAAATCCAATTTTGTTTGCAAGAAAGAGAAATTTCATCCTCTTGGTGAAAATACCTAACTGTAAAGAGACAGAGAAGAAGCCCAAATTAATTTAATGATGTCAGTAAATGATACCTTGAATTGGGAAATCCACAAGTTTCACTGAAACCAGTCACGTTTTCCATCTCCCTCTGCCTCCCATCTGCTTCAAAACACTTAGTTCAGTCTCGAGCCTGGAGAAGTGCAGAGGTAGCTAAATATTTCCACATCTGGTTTGGGGAAGATTTGGAAAAATAATTTTGCTGCAGAATTAACAACAGTAATGGAGCTTATGTATGTCTCTCAGTATATGGCAATATATTGCAGTTTCTCCTCGAGCATGTTTGTGCCAGACTACCTCACTTGGTGTTACCAACTCACCTATTTCTTGGAGAGGAAAGTTTGCTGCCTCCCTGGGAGGTAACAGTGCTATTCTCAACCATAGGAAAACTTTTACTCTTTCATTTTAGCAGCCTCTGGTTGGGAAGGTTTCACCGTCTGAGCCTTGCTTCTTCTATGCTTTCACTTACTTTGCCTTTGTGGTTTCATGCACTGAAAGGATATCAGCTGTCCATGATACCAAGGAAAATTAACATGGGAGAGAGCTACATGTGTTTAACTGTTTGTTTGCACCCAGAAAAATGCTCCAAGTAAGCAGATGGATCGGTTTTGAAAGATGAGGGATTGCTCTACGGAAATTATTTTGCCTAAAGATCTGTACAAAGTGAAAGGGTCAATGATGATGCTTCACCTGGAGAATGCCCCGTGCTGTAGAACACCAGTTGTGCCTGTGTGGTCCTCTATGGCTCTGCAGCAGTCAGTCAGATGTGGAGTTTCACCTTCTCTCAGGCAAGGACCAACCTGCAAAATGCAGAAGCAGCTGGTTCCTTTTAGCAGCGCTGCTCGGGGTCACGGTGGCTGCCCACGTTGACGGGTGGCTATTCCCTGCCAGTGGTGCCAATGCAGAGCGGGACACCCTAGAGGGACTTGGAGTGTGAGGTGGTGGTTAGATGGGAGTAGCCCTGTGATGTGCAGAAACCAACTGTGAGCTCTGCATGAGACGAAATGTCTGTGGGGCATCACCCAGCACTTGCAGCTGATGTTGGCAGAAGCACCAGCAGCTCCCCCCAAAAGGGCTTTAACAGAGTGCTCCGTGGCCAGATGGGTGCCTTGGGGCTGGGGAAAAGCAGCAGCTCGTGATGCTGGTCACCCCTGGGGACCAGCTGCATCAGTGAGAGGCATTGAGACCTACTGAAACTTCCGTACAGGTTTTGTTTTCTTCAGCAGTCACAGTTAACAAACTGGAGCCAGCACTCACCTCCTCTCTGCCGCCTCTGCCGTCCCCCTGGGAGGGCGGTGGGCAGGGAGCCACCGCATTCAGGAAGAGCCTTTGTTGCAGGCTCAGCCATTGAATTCAGTCACTTTCAGAGAACCCCACACTTATTTTAAAGATTTATTGTTTGCTCTGGAAAGCAGCTCTGAAATGCCGAGTCTGCACCCCCTGAATAGCAACATGCACTGGCTGGGAGCTGCTGGGCTGCCTGTTGCTGGCAGAGAAGGCTGGACTTGGACACTGCATCAAGTTGCCTGGATTTTGGGGTGGTGGTGGCAAAGGCCAGAGTGAAACGTGCCCAGCACAGCCTCCGCAGTCAGTGATGTACAGTGGGTCACTGTGGCTTCCAGGGTGCAGTGGCAGTGCCGGGCAGGAGTAGAAGGCTGTGTGAGAAGGATAACAGCATTCTTTTTGTTGTCGTTCAGTTTACATCCTCTTCCTTCCCCCTTGCTTTGGAGCTCCCTTTTATGCTGGGCTGCTTCTGGGGCACAGTGAGTTTTAACTTGCTTGGGGCAGGTATTTCATCCTTTGCTAAGCAGTAACTCCTGTCTGAGTCCCAAGAACATCAGGAACACAACCACATCATGGCAGTGAGTGGAGGAGCTGGACATCGCTGCATGGATAGGGATGGGGACACAGCACTTCAAGCTAGGAGGGCTGGCTGTGCAGCAGCCTCCCATGCTGCATCACCCTCTGAGATGTCTGGCTGAGACGAGGCAGCCTGAGCCATAACTGAGTTTTTATGGGGCCTTGGAGAAAGTGTCTTGGCAGCTGCCATTTGCGCCGTGCAGAGAGCAGCTCCCCCACCTCTGTCCCTCGTTGGCAATAACCGCTTAGAAAGCAGCCTTAAAACAACAACCAGCTTTCTAATAAAGCTGGCAAGTACTGCTGAGACAGAAAGCACAGGAGAACCCCATGCAGTCCTGGAGCACAGCCTGCAAACCAGACCTTGCAGTACGATGTCCTGGCCCGATTTGGTGTGTTCTTGTCCCCTTCAGCAAGCCGGTGTCTGGCGGCCACTGTGCCGAGCTGCAGCCTTTGCTCCATGCTGGTGTCCTCCATCTCTGCTGATGGCAGGCTGGTGACCAGCTATATCTGTGCAATGTCGGAGCGGGGTACGTCATCTCTGACAGTGCGAGCTGTGGAGGTGTTGGTGCAAAAAGCTGCCCAGTGTCTTTGTAGAGAACTGGGCTGATAAAGCCAGTGTCCTCTCTGTGCCCGTGTGACTTTAATACCGTGATCGCTGCAGCCCTAGTCCAGTCTTTGCCGTCTTCTTCATAGCCATGTCTTGTAGTATCACTCCCCAGAGCATGTTTTAAAGTTTTTATTTCGGACGTCCGGATCTCGTCTGGATCCTGGCATGCCCTGCTTGGAGCAGTCCCAGCAGCACCGTCTGTCCGGCTGGCACGGGACCTCTTCTTCGCTGCAGGCTGGCTCGGAGACACGTTTAGGGTGCTCCTGGTCCTGGGGAGCAGAGGGGGAAACACAGGGGCCCGGGGTGCCGAGCACAGCGGAATCTGCGCGGGAGCGGTGCGGAGCGATGCGGGAATGGTGCGGAGCGATGCGGGAATGTTGCGGAGCAGTGCGGGAACGTTGCGGAGCAGTGCGGGAACGGCGCCGGGGTGAGGACCAGCAGAGGGAGCACAAGAGTGCAAAAATCCCACCGGGAAGCTGGGGAGACGAGGGCTCCGGCTGCACTGGTGTGCGCTGGTGTGCGCTGGTGCGCGCTGGTGCAGTGTGGGCCCCACGGCTGCTCTGCCTTGCAGGCGAGACCCCGCTGCCCCATCCCAGAGCCGTGGGGCTCCCCGGAGGGACCGATGGGGAAAGGTCTGCGTGTCGCAGGCAGCATTCATTGCCCTGGCTCTCCATCAGCAGCCCCCGAGCCACTTTATCCGGTGAGAGATGCCGAGATAACAGGTCCTGCAGTCAGGACACAGCCTGCGAGGACAGTCTTCATCCCTCTACATGGCCGAAGTTCTGCAGTGTCTTTGCGGCCTCATCAGGTCACATTTTAATTCATATTTCTCCGTCCCCTGAAACTGAGTCCCTCTCCTCGCGCTGCTGGAGTGAGCAAACCCCTGGCTGGGGCCGGAGGGCAGGGCAGTGGGTGCGAGCAGTGCCCCATAGTGCTAGGCTGCCTGCCAGGCCCTGCAAAGGGGCTTTCAGCACCTCCAAGCTCGACTTGCTTTTGGAGTTCACTGTGAAAAAGACACCGTGACAAACCCCGGAGGGTTATTTTTGGTGGAAAAGTATATTTGAAAGAAAACAGAGCAGCCATCCTGTTGCAGTCAAAGGAGCCTGTGATATCCCTGCTGCGGCTCAGTGCTGCCGTTCTTGCTGTCTTTTCTCCCAGAGGCAAAGATGCCATGAGACCCTGGTTAACACCAGGTTATTCACATAGGTTATTTAATGTCCACAGCCTTGCTTGTCCTCATCAAATGAATCTCCCGCTGTATGAGCAATGCAATGACCCATCTGGGACCTCCTTCAGCACCCTGTGAAGGGCAGTGGCAGCAGGGCAGGTCCCTGCACTGAGTAGGCTCTACCCAGGCCAGGGGATCACAAAGTAAAAAGACAAATAATTCGCAGCACATCACTGCTGGTGGTGAGGTACCAAGGGCTGGTTTTGCCAAGAAGAGGTGAATTCCACCCGGGAGGAATTCACTCCTCGCCTGTGCTAATATTAAAAACGTGCTGGATGGTTTAATTTTAGGCCTGGTTATCTTTCTCACCACAGAGTTTAAACACAATTGCATGGCAGGATGTCTGCAAAGGTCAGATGGGAATAATAGAGGTGTTAGTCACTCCAGAAAAGGCGTTAAATCGCGCCAGGCAGTTTTCACAGTTACTTCTGGTGCTGCCGCAGGGAGAACCCCTAGGTCTTGTCTAGCAAAGCTTCAGCATTTTTTTAGAAAAGTATAGCCAGAATTTTTTACATCTTCATCTGTCTTCCATAGCAGAGCAGTGTGTCCGTGTTGCAGCTGCCATGGGGACTGTCCTGCTGGCGTCCAGGTGCTGAGGGAGGGTCATTGTCCCATTGTGTGGATGGGAAATGTGAGCACAGGGATGCAGAGTGCTGCTTGGAGGCTCTGAGCTCAAGTCTCTGGAGGCCTCGGCCTGAGCTTTAACTACAAAACCGTCTTGCACAGTCCTCCATGTACCGAGCAAAGCATTTCAGAGCATCCCCCTGTCTGCTCATGACCCTTTGTCAGCAGCTTCCCTGCACTGGCTGCAGGCTGTCCCTCTGGAAACCCAACCATTCTATCCAGCTTAGGCAGCAGCATGGATAAACCTCTGTTACAAAAGCTTGAGCCCCAGTCAAATTTCCCAGAGACCAGCCAAACTCCAGCAGAGCAGAGACAGTTTTGGCTTGTCCCAGCACTGATGCCCAGCTCCAAACCCCAGGGGCTGGTCCCTGGGCTGTGGGTGCAGGTGCCACCATGCATGAGGTCCATGAATGAGGTCACAGTGACCTCAGGACCAAAGGACCTCCTGGGCTCAAGCTGTGGAGCAAAGAGTACATCCGCCTGAAGCCACCACAGAGGAAAGGGACCAAGCAAACGCCAGCAGAAGGGAATGGCAGTTTTGGCAATGTGTGAGTCATGCTTGGGTCTGACATACCTGATAAAGAGGCTGAGATGTGCAGGCTGTGCTGGCTTCCTCGGCGGGTGACAGGGCGCGGGTGGGTGCATCCTCGAGGGGCCCAGCCCCGCTGCTCCGAGGCATCCAGACACACAAGAGCAATTGTAGCTTTCTCACTGTTGGGCAATGAACACTGAATGTTGGGCCTGAATATTGTTGTGGATTTCAATAGAAAATGCTTTCAGATTGAAATGACCTCAATTAGAGCTGGTTGAAGAATTTGTTGCAAATAAGGTTCTGTGCGAAGTTTGGCATTTTCATGGTCATTGCATAATAATTGGTGATTACATTTTTTCCAGTATTTATCCTGTGCTGATCTTGATGTTAGCCTGAAATGCCAGCAGTGCAATGACAAGAGACATCCATGCAAGCATCCATGCAAGCATCCATGCCAGCTCAGGCATTACTTGCTTTCTATAGATCAGGGACATCAAGCAACCCAGAACTGCCTCCCCCTCAGAAACATACAATCCACTGATGCTCATTTGGCTATTTTTAATTTGATTAAGGGCTCTGCAAGTTCCCCTTGTGGGGACAGATGCAAATGGGATGATGCATCTGTCAGGTCTGTGCATGCTGTGAACAAAAAGTTTCTGTAAACATGTATTCCCATATAAACCAATTTATTCCCAATTTATTCCCCAGTTTATTCAGTTTTCTTTTCCACCATTATGGGATTATGGTTTTAGTAATAAAAATGAGGATGAATAGTCCCTGATAACTACACTGACAATTTACAGAAGCAGAATTTCTTGCCTTCCATGCAATTTCTGGCAGAAATGTAACACAGAATTACTTAACAAAATAATAATAAGTATCAGTCATTATTCACAGAAATATAATGCAGATTCAGTGCATACTTTTGCATGTGATATGGATATAAGGACACACATGGAATTGCACTGATTAAACTACACATGCAACACTTAAGGTGGGAAAAACCTATGTGGCCATCACTATGTCTTAGTCTTAAGACAGAGTATGTCCAATTTTAATGGTTTGGAAGTGGGTTTTAAGTAAGTCACAAAGAAGTTTGCTTTAAACCACCACAGTCCTGTCTGTACAGGAAGTTGCATCAGTGTCTTTTAGCTGGTGCAAATCTGCATGCAGACAAACCCTGCATGACACGTCCTCGAGGCGGCACATTCCAAACTCACAGCACACTGTACCTTTTGTGCTGATATGTCAGAACCAAGAGCTATGGCAGGAACTTAAAAAAAATGGGAGATCATTAGTTTTTTCTCTGGTGATCAATGAATCCAGGACAAAAAATTTGCACTAAGTCATCAGCTGCAGTGAATTAATCATCCGGCATTTGCCATTCTGCTTCCTTCACTGCGGCTCACTGAATAGTAGCATCCACAGAAACTTTATAGAATTTGTAAGAACTTTATGTTTTAGGTGAAATGTGATTTCTTTGAAGGATGATTATGAACTGCAGTCAATAACACCGAAGACTTCAAATCCTCGCTCTGCCGTTGTGGTGGGTTGGCTAACAGGAAGATGAGCCTGTTGGTCTCTGTATGTGCTCAGGCTGTTGTAAAGCACCAACAGGGGCTCTGGGACCTGCTGCTGCTCTGAACCCAGCAATGCAAAGGGATAGCTCCAAGAATCCACAGGAATCGGGTGAGAAAGACATTGCTGGAGCATCTCCAAAAGGGCATCTCCAAGGGACTGCACTGGCAGGTGAGCTGGTGCCTTCCCAGCACAAAGAGATACAAACACAGAGCTGGAAAGTGGATTTGCAGCAGCACAGCCCTAAAAGTAGGGCTTGTCCCATGCAGGAGTGGGAGCTGAGACCCCTCCAGCTTCTCCTGCCGGGACCCAGGGGAGTCCAGCCAGCTCAGCTGTAAATGTTATTGTATATTTATAAACAAGATCAGGCTGGAGGGATGACATGGCTCTGTTTACCCCAGTGGCATGCAAAAGTAAACACCCTAGATGAGCTGATCATTAACTTGCCTCCCCTGCTTTCATGCCTATGTGAATAGGAACATTCCCCCTCGCTCCTTTGCTCTGTCTGGTTTTGTTTGCTCTATCTCCACAGGGCTGATTTAATAGCCCTCCTTGAACTCAGAGAAGGCTATCATTTGCCTGCAGATCAAAACAATGCTGACTGCCTTACATTTGAAAAACCCTCAATTTCTACTTTATGATCGAGATAAAAATCCTCCTCTCAGTTTCATAAAACAGGCAGCGAAACTTTGTGTGATTCAGGACAATCCCACAAAAACCAAGACTTTACTGAGAGCTTGGGAGGAAGCCAATTTGATGCATTAATCTCAAGAAATAAATCACATAAATAAGAGATAAGCACATGTTTCCCCCCAAGCAAATAGAGGCCACTTGGCTGTGAAAGGCACGTCCTTCTCAAATAATGAGTGGGAGACTCTAATTCCAGGCTTGCAGTCAGTGTTTCTGTAGGGGCTTGCAGGCTGTGAGCAGAGGAGTAGCTGAGCATTATCAGGCATCTGTTGAGAGGGTGTACATCTGACACAGCTCACAGAGCCAGCAGAAAAGTCAGCACAGACTATTTTCCCACCCACACACTTTCACAAGGAGTCAATGGCGCCACTACTGCACAGGTCTCGTAAAGGGTCAAGGATTTATTTTCCTTGAGTGAGCAACCAACTTCTTTTTCCATCAGCAATAATATTTCGTGACAGCGAGGCACCATTCCTAGGATCCCAGTAGTCTCTGACCCAACAGATACTGAAACTGCAAGCACACTGCTGGGTAAGTGCCCAGCATTCAGTGGTGTGCAGAACCCCGTGCTTTGCACTGGGTGAGATTTTCAAGACAGATGCTGGAAAGGTGAAAAACACCTGAATTGCCACTGTAATCTTAATCCACGTCCTTCATGTTCCATTGCATAAGCCTCAGTAATGAGGGCTTTGCAGGAATGCTGATTGGGGTGTCAGGAGGGACAGACGGATGGGGCTGGTCCAACACCAGGCACCAGAGGGGCAGGAGAGGTCTCAAGTGTGGGTTATTTATTGGATACAGAGGCAGAGCCTGTTCAAGTTGTGTTACCCAGCATCCACCTTCATCTTTCTTTTCCCTTTGGACAGTGAAAACCAGGGAGTTTTGTGTGGAGAAGCCACATGGATGAGGTCTGGTGCAGACTGCAGTAGCAATCCTGAGTGCTGTAACATGACTGTGGCAGAAAACTTGGGTTAATCTGGAGTTTGGCTTTTGTGGCTCTAGGAGGCACTTTGTGAAAACCCAAACCTGCCAAGTCAAATGAACTAACACCCCACATCCTTGGTAGCCTGACTCTGCTAAAATTAAATGCCCTGAGATGCGCTTCTCTCATCAGCTCTTTCCTAAACTTTTCTTTATTTTCTTCCCTCTGCAGCATCCACAAAGCAGGGCAGCACTGCAGCTCCCCAGGTTCACCCATGCCCCACTCCTCCCCAGGCAGTCCCATCTCTGGAGTGGCCTGGGCTGTGTTCCTTGGCCCCTGCATTTCACCTCTCCATCCCCACAGCCCTCATTTATTCTGGGCCATACTGGCAGCTGGCTTGATTCTTGCAAAGCTACCAAACCACATCTCATGGAGATTGATCACAGGAGCCACTGTTGTCCTGTGGAAAGCCATTTATTTGCTAGTTAGTCCCCAGGGCGTCTCTGGAGGGAGAGCGGGAAAGCGGACAATAACGGGAGTGAAGGGTCCCTGCTCAGCTCAGGCTTTCTCAGGGATGTGAAACCCCAGCCAACCACAGTGTGCTTCCACCCAGACATGGGACTATTTTTAGTGCAACGTTCAGCTGGATTGCTGTTCCCTCTGCCCAGAGCCCAAATGTTCTCTCAGGCACTGACTGTTGTGAGTGGCCTGTGGTGAGAGGGTGGCACAGCTTTTCCCTGCACGCTGAGCAGCCATAAGGGCCTGAAATCAGGGCAGGCAGCAGATCCAACAGCGTTATCTCCAAAGGGCTCTTCAGAGCATCCTCTGCTGAAGTCTGGGTGGATAACTCACGGCACAGGACAGGCATCTGCTGCCCGTCTTTCTCTGCTCAGGCTCTGTTAAACTCCCGAGCTGCAAGTCCCTTGCACCGGACCTGTGGAACCATCCAGGTGTGCAGAGCAGGATGTGCACAGGGATGCTGGAGGACTGCAAATGACATGGAGGTTTGGCTGGTCTCAGATGCATCTCTCCATGCTCTCAGCTCATGTCACACCTGCCTTGTGGCAGCTGAGGCATTGCGAAGGGTATATAGGAAAAACAAGATCTAAAAACAACGCACCATCGATCTGCATCAACTCTTTTCAGGCTCTTCCCCCACCTGCAGGCAGGAAAGTTCTGGGAAATGCTTTGACCTCCTGCTCAGCAGGGCAGCCCCAACTCCAAACCAGCTCTGTGTTTGCCACCCAGCCAGCCCAGTATCCCTTGCTCTCTTCAGGAGCTTTCCCCATTGGCTGGAAATGTTTTCTTGGGACAATGTCTCTCCTGCTCGTGGGGTCACAGTGTGCAGGGACAGGAATTATTGGACTGCTGACTCTGGGACACAACTGTATTCTCCAGGAGAAACAGAAGAAGATAGGGAATAAATACTCTGTTTTAATGATTGGTTATGGAGACAGAGGTCATCACCATAGCTAACAGAGTCTCTTTTGGGGGAAGATGAGGGTTGCTGAACTGAGCTGGGTTGTTTCCACATGCTATGGAAACACCAAGATGTTTGGGAAGTGCTTCATGCCAGTGAGCTCTGCTGTGTGTGCGTGTCTGGTTGGGCATGGGCAGCTCTTCCTGTGCCTGGACTGGAAACGTTTTAAACAGGAGACCGAAGAGTAGCAAATAATAAAAACCACACTCCAATCTGAAATTACTGGATGAATAATCATTGGTGTTGAAATATATGAAACTCTGTGAGTCTGGGCTCTCAGTGCTTTCACCAGTACCCGGTGGATGTCCAAATACAAAAAATGAACAACTGCAGTAAACACTGTGTGGGGAAGGGAAGTGACAGCTTTGCTCTGTCTCTGGGCAAGAGGACCAGGTTTCTCAGGGGTGTTGTGGCCTCTGTGTGTCTGGGTCGCACAAAGGAGGTTTAGTGCCCAGACCCCCTCCCTGGTTCCTGGTTCCCTCTCCCTGTGCCTGCCTCTTCTGCTGTTGCTGGGCTGCAAACCTGGGGGCGCTGGCTCCGAGGGGCTCCCAGCCACACACAGCTGCCCCATCTGTGCCCAAGTGCTGTGTCTAGGACTCACCCAGAGCTTTTTCCATGAAGAAATTGCTCTGGGAGCCCTCGGCTGTGGCAAGATTGTTCACACTCCCTCCAATAACCTTTGGAAAAGGTCCATAGCCAGCCGAGTGTTGAGCTGCCAGCTCCAACCAGAGAAGTGGGTTAGCAGAACAGAGACAGATGGCCAGGGTTTCACTTGGGCACTCTTTCATTACTTCCATCATGACAGCCATCAGGAGTGTCTCTGCTGCCTTTGCTGTAACTGGAGGACTGGGCTCCCTCTCAGCCCCAGCTCGGTGGCACCCTGTGCCCTTGCTGGGAGCTGGGGACAGACCTGATTCTCCCTGCCAGGACTGGAACCAGTCTCTGTATACACAGCCATACTGGGAGCAGCAGTGCAGGGGCTGCTGTGTTCAAAGAAGGGGTGCAATCTGCAGAGTAAGAGCAGTGTCCTACAGGGATGGGGAAGGAGGTAGGTCAGGCAGGGAGGGATGCAGGGAGGTGATGGAGCTGGTGGGGATGAGGACACATCAGTCCAGGGCCCAGCAGCCATGAACAGACCAGGGTAGCAAATCTGACATTCCCCTGGCATCAGCACTCACTACACAGGTTTTTTGAAGGCCTTTGCTGCCAGATTGCACGAAAGCCCCACTTCGGGCTGGTGATTGGGTTTAGGGTGGGCAGCAAAGGGTCCTGGGCCTTTTGCAGCATCCACAGGGTCTGGTCCCCCACAATGCAGGAGATAATTGCATTAGCCATCCCATTGTTCTGCAAACTGGGGATTTGCAGTTCTGGAAGCTGCCCACCTCTCGGCCATGCCTGGCTGGATCCTCCCACATTCCTCATCCTGTGCAGGACAAGTCTGCAGGGGAGAGCTGTGCCACTTGTTCTTAAAGCCTCACTGGTCCAGGCTAATGTCCCCTCAGTCACACCTGGAGTCAATTGGACCCTGATTCCAAATCCAAATCATTGCTAGATAAAACCAAGAGGGATGTATCAGTGACAACATGAGAGAGATTCATTCTTTGCATGGGCGGAGAGAAAATACATGCCAGGCAATGTCCAGTTTCTATCAGCAATTTAAATGGCTCTCTGGATGTAAGATGAGTATGTCCCCTTACTGGGGAGCACTGCACTGCACTTGCAGGGCTTCTCCCTCTCCCAAGCCCAGCTGCTGTAGAAATACAGGCAGGCAAAATTGTCCAGGGTCAGGAGTCACCAGCACTAAGTTTTTAAATAGTTTGGCTATTTTCAATGCTGACAGTATTTGGTTTTTTGGACACAAACTTAGCCCAGCCTCCTACTCCAACTCCACCTGAGGCAGAGCAGCTGGCCACTGGCACGGATGCTGCCGTGGTGGCACCATGGTGTGACACATCCACCCAGGGACACAGCATCACAGCAAATCCTTGTCCAGAGCCTCCCTGAGTGCTGGCTGCTTGGTAGAAGCCTCGTGTACCCGCTGTAGGTGGCCCTGAACGGCACCTGACCATGGGTGTTCCTAGCTGGCATTGGAGCTTCTGGTTTGTGCTTGTCACAGTCCCTGTGCTGGGAGATTTCAGCTTTGCCAGCAAACTTCTTGTTTAAACATCAGCTGTACTAAATTTGTACAAAGCATTTCTCATGCTGTCCAGATGCCACTGCTTCTAAAAATAATCAGTCTAGTCTGTTTTCCCAGCTTCTTGCCTTTTACCAGCAGTAGTTTTAATAGTCTTTGCAATACTTAAGGAGTCATTTGTCCACCTCAGGCCAGCAACTACTGGAAATAAGAGTCAATCCCAGTTCTCCCATACTCCCATTCATGCCCTACACAAAAAAAAAAGACAATGAAGAAACTTTTTGCTTTGGAAAACAGAAGTTTTTGATGCACACTTAACAGGAGCTGGGTGGCAGTGGGTCAAATCCAAGCTTTCACTGCAGACCTCCCCAGCACACAAGAGCTGCCGTGGGTCCTTCCCTTGGCACTGGTGCAGTGCCTGGATTGGGAGCAGGATGTCCCTGAGTATCCCCAGCATGGTGAGTTGAGCCATCTTACCAGGACAAGGAGAGCCATAGGACGGGTTGGATAGGGTGGGAGGAAATGAGAGAACATGACATGACATGAGATTGAGTGGGCTGGGATGGGGATGAGGATGGGGTAGGAGAGGGCACAATGTGGGTGCCAGGCCAGCATCCCAGGGGCAGTTCTGTCCTGCTGCCAGTTTGGTGGGAAAAGCTGAGGCATATACTCATGCCTCCGTTTCCCCATCTCTCAGTGGGTGTCACTGTGCTCTTGGAGAGCCCGGCAGCTTTGTCAGGCTGGAGGTCACCATATCAGCTGTGTTGAGTGCCAGACACAGACACTGTCTGTGACACTCTTGTGCTTGCTATTACTTCATTTCATGTAAAATTTATGCCTTTTCTGCAGCATTTCTGCAAACACAGCTCTTAGGGACCTTGTCATTATTTAAGTATACAGTGATATGTCCAGTTCTTGAATGTTGTGGCTTTTCCTCTGTTTGTTTTTCCTCCTCCTGGACCTTTTGCTCAGCAGACAGGCTGGATTTTTTTTTCTTTTGGCTCTGCCTGCCTGGAGTGAGCATCCCAGGAGGTGAAGCATTGGCAGAGCTGGTGCAGGACTGTATTGAAGTTCCAGGGGTGGTCACAGGGATGCCTGGGGGACCAGGAGGAGAGTGATGGGTGCCTTGAAGAAGAAGTCCAAGGGAAGAGCAGGGGCAGAGGCTTTCCTGAAACACAATCAGCATCAGCCTGGCTGGCCCTGAGGTTGCATTCACATTTCAAGGTGTGATGCACCTGGAGGGACAGTGTGGGAGAGAAACAGTTCTCCTCTGAATGCTGCACTGGGATCATACCTGAGAGCTTTTGACAGCAAAGCTCTGCCTGTTCTCCTTGCAGAAGAGCCTTTGGGACCAGTGGACACCTCCATGCACCCACGTGTGGGCTCAGGCATGGACCAGCAGCGGGAGGTGCTGGCTGTGTGCGGGCAGGGGTGGTCGTGCAGGCTTGTGCCCAAGCAGGCTCAGCCAGCGCACACGGTCCTGTTTGCCGGGTCCCCTCTGCAGGAGCTGCTCCCGTATGCTGCCCTTTATTCTGCTTCTTCCCAGCAGCTGCTGGAAGGCCGTGGAACAAACAAACGCGGGAACAATGCTTTCCAGGAACCCCACACTTCCTCCGGGAGCCCCGGGGTCAGGGCTGCGAACGCCGCAGAAACACTGCCTTGGCTGTGGAGCAAGCTGGAGCAGGGAGCATCCCGCCCAGCCATCCTGTCAGAGGTTTTGGTAAAAAAAATAGAAAAACAAAACAAAACGAAACAAAACAACATTTGCGACTTATCCTCCATCCCCCAAAAGAGTGTTTGAATTCCCGGTGCGAGGACCGGAACACATCGGTGTTTCAGGGAAGGCTCGAAAAGTGCTGATGAAGCATTTGGACTTCAAGACTTGCAGACTGGAGAGGACCATGCGTGGTGAAAGGCTTGTTTCCACAGCTCCTCCAAAAAAAAAAAATCTATGCATTTTGTGTATTTGTGGAATGGGATGCATATTAATTATCCATAAATAAGCTTAACAGTAGTGAGCAGGTGGAACAGGGCAGAGTTCAGGAAATTATGCAAAGAGAGTAGACAAAGAGCCAGGCTGCGATTGCTCTTTGTGTTGGGGAGCTGGGCTCACTTTGTGCAGTCAGAACGAGTTAGTGCGGGACACAAAGGCAACGATTTTGAGTTTGATTAAAGTCTCTGACAGCATTCATATGTTAAATGATTATGTGCTACTATCTGCTGCTACAGCATGCATATCACAGGAGAATCACAAACAAATTTGTTGAGGCCAGAGTGCAGTGTCAAAGGAGATGTAATTAAAAAGCCAAACAAGAGTAAAAAGGTAAAGGTAAACAAGGTAAAAAACCGAATTTGTTGTGGTTCTTACTCAATGACCAGGCACATCAAGTCAGGAAGAAATGAGTAACATGGAGCAACACAGATATCTGTTCTGGCATTTGAAATTCTAATCCACATGCAAATATTGTAGTCAGGATCCTGTCTCCCACCTTCAAAATTTCAGACGCACAGGAACTGTGTGGCATCCCCTGCGCCAGCCGATGCCTGTGGAGGCAGGTCAGGGCTGTTCAAAGGCATTCCCAGCATAAGGATTATTTCGCCTTTATGTTTGCTGCCCATTCAGTCTTTTGTGAGATGCCACGAGGAATCGAGTGACATTTGAAACAGGAACAAGGATTAGACACGTCCCCCCCTCCCCTTGTTGGTCACACAATGCCTGGCAGAGGAGCTGCTGAAGGTGCTGCAAGGCAGAGCTGATGCACACCCGGCATCACCTTCACACTAGAGGGGACTGCAGGGACCTTGCATCCCCCGTGTGCGGCCTTCAAGCCCGGCCTCCACCCACAAGTGAGAAGATGTCTCTGAAGCCCTCGATGATGGGCAGCAGGGGGTAAGTGGGCAGGTGATGGGCTGCAGAGCCCTGGGTGTCCCCTCCCTGCCATGGCCCTTCCTGACCCTCATTGACACGGATGTGGGAGCTGTCTCACTTACATTTCGATAGCCATAGCACGGCCCAGGCTGGGTTCACAAAACACTCCCCAGCCGCACTGGAGAAATGAGATCATCTCCATGCAGGCCAGGGATGCCCAAATCTCTAGTGTGCAGGTAAAATTGGGTTATGGGGGCTGTGGAGGAATTGCCCCAGCTCCCAGGGCCCCGGAGCACCACTGGGTGGCTGCCCAGGGACACCTGGAAATTAATTCACCAGTCTTGTTATGCTGATTGGCGGCTGCCAGGTGTAGGTTGTTTGCAGAGGGATTCACCCAGGGTTGGCTTAGAAATGTCTGTGTCCTGATCCCAAGCAACGTGTGCAGGGTCCTGCAATGTCACTCTGTCACCAGTCCTGCCCCACAGGATACCATCACAGAATGGTTTAGGGTGGAAAAACCCTCTAAGATCATCCAGTCCAACCATTAACCCAGCACCACTGTGTTCACTGATAGGCCACATCCCCAAGTGACACATCCACGTGCCTTTTGAATGTTCATGACAACACTCCCCCAAAATCTTTTCATTCCCATTCCACTATTGCCAGCTTTCTTCTCACAAAGCATTTTCCCTTCCCCCCAAAAGAAAAAAACAGAAATGAAGAGTGCATAAAGATTTTTATCTGGAGCCAGAGGGCTCTGGGAGCGTGTCTGCCTGCCTGGCAGCAGGGAGGGCTGGTTCTGTGGGAAGGGCAGGCTCTGTGGGGAGGGCTGCCTCCATGAGGAGGGCAGGCTTGTGGGGAGAGCAGGCTCCATGGGGAGGGCAGGCTTGTGGGGAGAGCAGGCTCCATGGGGAGGGCTGGAGGGCTCCATAGGGAGCCGCGTCCAGCTGCCAGCCTCTACATAGGGCTGGCCAGTGCTCACCATGCACCAGATTGCAGTGAAAGGTTTTATTGCCCAGTCAGCTCACCCATATCAGCCAGCTATTTGGCTGAAGGGGAGGCGTCCATTCAAAGCCAGTTTACAGCAGAGGCATTATTTTTATTTTAAAAGCATCTGGAAATTTAAAATCCCCTTTGGCATTCATCCACTTTGGAGAGAGAGCCAGGCCTGTCATCTGGCCAAGCAGCCCTGCTCTAGCTGAGCTGGTGGATCCAGTGCTGGGACATTTTTTTAACTCAAGCAGGAGTGGGATGTTGGCTTTCTTCCAGCAGCTCCACGAATTCCCCACACCGGGTGTCGGTTTGGTTCTCACACTGTATGTATCACACAGTGTGGATGTCACTCACAGGCATTCAGGGTTTGCTGTGACATCTATGACATGGTGCCTTGGCCAGGACAAAGAGCCATGGGACAGACGGTACGTGTAGGGTTCACCTCAGGTGAAGGGCAACCATGCAAAACATGGGTTGTTTATTTTCATTGTGGGATGGCTGCAGGTCTGACAGGTGACTCTGCTCAGGACTGGCTGAACCTGGTGGCACAGGCATGCTGAGTTTATAGCAGAGCCCTGGTAAGTTCTCCATGAGCTATGTTATCCCCACAAATCCACAACATTTTATTGAATTTTTCCTCCGCAAGGTGGCAAACCCAAGGTGGGTCATCCCTTGGGTCAAGGGGTGTTTTGGAGAATGGCAAAAAAAAAAGATTTGTAAATCCAGTGCCTGCATGCAGTTATAGTTGCATAGACCTGTTTTTCATCCTGCAGGAAAACAGAAGGCACTGGAAATCTCCAGCCTGCTCTGGCAGCTGGCACCTCTGGCTGCCCAGCCCCGTGTGTCCCTTCACCGTGGCTTCTCAGCAGGAAGGCAGGTTAGTCTGCAACAAGGCAGAGAACAGAGCAATGACAAGGATTTATCAATTCTGTGTCACAGAAAGAAAATTGAGAAGTCCCTGTCCAGCAGCTTGGGATTGCCACTGTGGAGACTGAATTTGCTGAGTGCACCAGCTGCGAGACAGAACAGCAACTTTTATCCAAAAAGTGAATGAGGTGAACAAGTGTGTGTTCAGTGAAGAGTTGAGGATCTCCAGATGCAGCTTTCACTTACATCCCAGGAGGGCCTGGGCTGCATCCTGCCCTTGAGGTGGGACCTCCACAACCTGGGGCAGCTGCAGCCAGTGGTGTGTTCCCTGCCAGATCCACGCCTGAAGGGAATGAGGATTATTGCTTGTGAGTGTCTTTCCTGACAGGAGAGGAAGGGAATACCCATCAGGCTGGGAGAGGGGATCAAACAGGCATGGAACCGTAACCTCTCAGCCTATCCTTCCCGACCTTCCCTGTCCCACTGGCTCCTGCCTCCAGGCACAGTCCCCATCCCTGCTCCAGAATGTCAGCAGTGCAGTGGATGGGCTTCCTCTTCTCCCTCCCCAAGCCCTGCTGCACAAGAGCTGGTCCCTGCCAGGAAAGACCAATTCCACTACTGGCACAGGCCCATGAGGACCAGGCACGAGGAGACACAAGCAGAGACTCTTGTCTAATCTTAGCTGAACCCTTGCAAAGCCCTGCTGCACAGACACAAACTAGACTTCTTCTGAGTCTCATAAAACTGAAAAAACTGTGGCCAGACCCTTATGGCAATGGCAACACGCTCTCTTTAGCACAAAGCCTATCTTTCCACGTTGGATTTCAAGTCCCCCTTTCAAAGTATGGAAGCATTAGATCTTTCCAAAGAAAGGATTTCCTGAATTATTATAACACTGAAAAAAATAATGTATTCTTCCCTGGCTCTCGCAGGCCATTGAAGTACTTAGCTGAATTTTTTTTTCTTAAAAAAAACAAAAGCCAGAATCATGACCTAAGAACAGGATCTTGTACTTAGAAGGGACATGAACCTCCAGAACAGGCTTTGCTACCAAATCTGCCTCTAATAATAGCTGCCAACTTTGTGAGCATTGTACATTGTTTAAAGAATCTAATAAAGTTAGATATTCTTTTTGAAGTCAGACAACTTTGATTTAGCTATGGCTTCAGAGCTTTGAAAAACCCAATCTTTTCTAGTTTGTCTTCCACGATGGTTCCTTACCTGTCTCCCATTGCTGAATAAATCATTATAAACATAAACCAGATGCCTAATGCTAACAATAACTTTAGAGAGCCCTGCTTCCCCCAAGACGTATGGGCAATGACTAATACACTTTTAGCCTCCAGACTTAATTTAAAGAGTTCTGGAATTGTGCACTGGTGAGATGAAGGTTGCCCAAGACAACAACTTTTATATTAAATATAATCTCTGTCTTTAGCAGCAACAAAGTTAAGGTTGTTCTCCTTCAGGCCCAGCGTCTCATCTGGCCATGGGCACTCTGCGAGCCTGAAGGCACTGGAAAAGGAAGACCATCTTAAAGAAAAAGAAGTGTCTGTGTTCGAATGCATGGGAACAGCATCTTAAGTGACTTGCAGCGAGCATGCAGCAGCCAGGCATTGCTCCTCACAGTGAAGTCAGTGCTGTTTTCAGCAAAGGTGTGACAAGGGACAGTGCTGAGTCTCTCGACACATCTCCCTCTGGCAGAGCAACAAACACTCGATCTGCCCTCAGCCTGTCATGAGCTGAGCTACAGCACTTTGAAACCTGGAACTCACCTTGCTTGAAGACAGATCACGGATGTGTGGAGCAGTGCAGGGGGCTGTGCTGGTAGAAGATGAGTGTTCCTGACCCAGAGACCTCAACCTGTGGAAAGCCTGTAGCTAACAGCTGCTCCAGAGCTGCTTCGCAGGGAATATATTGCTTAACAGAGGAATACATTTACATGGATTTCTAGCACAGCTAAATTAGTGTCTGGAGATTGAGCTCTGGCAAGGAAACAGAATTTTGAAAGCTTCCTTCTGTATTCCTTCACTTTCCTATGTCTGTGGACAGTGAGCCTGCAATTGGGTTAATCTTGACATTTTATTTTCATAATTTTATCACCCCTGCTCTACAAGGTTTGCTGTCTTCCTTTGGTTTGGTTATTTGAAGCAATAACCAAAAAGTGGAGAGAAGAAGAAAGGATGGGAGGGAATCTTTGGATCTGCCAAAGTTAAGGGAATTAATATTAGATAAACTCTTCCATGCAGATGTGCTTTGCCCTTGTGACGTTGCCAGCACAGTGTGGCACAGTGGAAAGCTCAGTACAGAATTTCCTGACACAGAGTGAACTTAAAGGAGCCATTGCTAAAAATATACCAACAAGGAGGCTCATGGGGAACTTGAGGGGAATTATTCCTCCTTCCTGAACTTCATGGCAATACCCCTGTTTTGTTGAGGGACCCTTTGTGGCAGCCTCCCAAGCAACCTGGTCACACTGAAGTCCAAGGATGTGTTTGAAACCCTTGCAAAGATACCCCATGAAAAATAAAAGCACCCCAAAACAACCAGATGGAGATTTTTCAGAAGTTCACCTTTTGCACGAAATTTGTGTTACCTTTGCATCACAGCTTAGCCTTTCCTAATTTCCAGCTGCTTGGTAAAGCTTCAGCCCTGGACTGTTTTTTTTCATTCTCACTTTCAAATGAAATCTCACCACATTATTTGATACAGGGAACAAGGTAAAGCACAGAGTGGCTTGAGGAGAGGAAAGACTCCAGACCCAACATCTCTCAGGAAACTTTTGCCACCTGCTTCACCTTTGTGCTTAACTACAGAAGAGCTCCTTGCCAAGCCAGACCTCACCAGCTCTCCAGCCACACTTGCAGCAGCACCAAATCCATCTCCAGAGGAGGTTACTAGGGCATTAGAATATAAAAGACCATAATTTATGTATTTTAAGCCATATTTTAATTACGTTGGATAGCAAGCAAACCCTGAAAATCATCTTTTACAGAAAACGTTAATTCTAGATGATGTTTTTCCCTTATAAAGAATGATTTACCTGTCTCTGTGGGGTTGTACTTTTTGTACAATAGAGCACATGTCTGTTCTGGTTCCTTACATATGAGGTACAGATCCCAGGCAAGCAGCTGTCCTGTGGTATTGTGGGGTTTCCATGACAAATGGGAATCCTTTACAGGCAGCTTTCATTTTTTCATCTGAAAGCCTCAATACATCGGCAGCTGTCAGGATCCTGTGAACTTTCATATTTATTATGCTATCACAACTAGAAATGCTTTCAAATTAACAACCAGCCACATTTCTTCTCTATGACCAAGCATGAAAATGAAGAGAAAAGACAGAAATTATTACATTACAGAATACCTTCTCCTCAGTCCCACTTAGCAATCACTTTGTAAAGAGATCTGAAAGGTTATTTACATTGGGATACATCTAAGGGGATGAATAAGAGCAAACACTCCAAAAAGGGACCACAGCTGTTTCCTTTCTTATCCCTACCTCTCTCTTCTCCCAAGCAATTGCCCTCATGCCGGTGTCAGACAGGATCCTCACAAAATAGTGAGAAACGGGCATTTTAAGTAATCTCATAAATACATTTTAATTTCAATTTTTAGCTTATTGCTTTTTCCAATTCCTGTTTGCCTTCAGAAAGGGGTATCTTAAATCTGTGCATGGACAAGGGCAGGCACATGGAGAACAACCCCTTCTGTAGGAGCAAATCCTCTGCTGCGTTGGCAGTGACAGGAGGAATAGAATAACAGGAGGAACAGAATAAGAAGCAAGACAGCATTGCAAGAGGAATGTTTTCTAGCAGTGCATTGCAGAGCTGTCCCACCATTGCTGACAGAGGCTTCCAGACATGCAAACATGGTGGGAGGCACAGCAAAAGGCTGGAATCACGGCCTGGCGCCTTTTCTGAGTACAGCGTCAGGGTCCCAGGTGTTCATTTGGTACATCTGGCACAATGATCTTACATCTGAAAATAACAAGAGAGAGATTCAAAAATCAAAGAAATTCACTATTTTCACTGTGTTTTCTCACGACTTTCAATTCTTCCTGTTAATTTCTCCATCTTTTGACAGTGCCTTTTCAAACCATGATCAACGGCCCAACCTGCTTGGCAATGAGAAGTGGAGTCTCAGTCTTTGATGAGGACTTGCAGGGCTCCACGACCTTCGATGGTCACTGGTGGGAGATCACATTCAAGCAACCCCAGGGATCCCCCTGGTCTGGCAGCCTGTAGATAAAATCTGTGTGAGTGACTTAATATCCTCAAAAAAATTGCCATGGTGAGTAATCCCCTGAGATTTGATGTTGCCCTCAGAAACACAGGCTGTCCTTTTTTATATTCAAACATCAAAGGATGCCATTTGCTTTTAAAATTATGTTTGGTGTTAATATTCTGCTCCTGCAGGCCAGTTGGATCGTGGGGAGGACACACTCATCTCAAAATAAAGGTTTGCTCTTCTGACTGATAGGCCTGAATAATTGTGCAACAAATGCCAAGGCACAACTTGTTTATACAAGACACAACTGGTGGTAGATAGTGTTCTGTCCTGGAAATGTGCACAAATGTTTTATTTCTGCCTTAACTGAGAAGAAGACAGAATTTTGTACTTTTTATAACTCTTCCCTCACCCTGCTACAACTTGCGCTAAAATTTTAGCCTTGAAGAACTGTGGTGGGGGAGCTTTAATCAAGGGGACTCCTTTATGCTACAGGTTCAGCTAAGAGGAACTGCAAGGGTATAGGTTCAGCCCCAATTTTTCTGTCCAAATGGTGATGAAAAATCAGAAAAGTAGCAAATTTTATTATCCTTGTACTTCTGGAGCAGACTGAGGATCTTCAAAAACTTTGGAATGTCTTGGGGACAAAGACATTCTTCTCATCCCTGTGTCTTGCATAACTTCAGGTGTTGTATGAGAGGAGATCACAGCAGAGAGAAAGGAAGATATAAACTCCTCTTTTCTTAGCCTGTTGGCTAAATTCTGAGTATTTTAAGCATTTCTGCTAGGGGTTGGTTCCCCCACCAAGCCCCAGGGCTCTCATCTCTGACGGCTGTAAATCAAAGACTGTTCACAGGAGATCAGCACATGCCAATACTGCTTTAGACTTTCTAGCGTGTACACTTCATATATCAATAGCAACGGGCCAACCCTCCCTGCAAGTCCTTTAGTGATCTCATGATTGTGTTTTGATTTAGTGGCAGGGGAGAAAAGCACAAGGGAAGTCATACAAATGATTACATGCAAAGATCTGTTCATCTCGTGAGACTCCTTGTAAATAATTTAACAAAGATCTTTAACAAGTCTCACTCTAAAGGAAAAAGTATGTCCACTTTAAACCTTGCTTTTCCAACTTGGATGTTTAAATCAGTACAGCAGTCTTTTAAAACAGCCAGACTCTGTAGAAACTGCCACAGAGAGACAGACATAGAGTTCTGGTTGCGTAGTGTAAAGGAGAAAAATATGAGAAACTCTGTAACAGGCAAACATGGGGTGATCTCCCTTCCCCCAGTAGAGCTCATCCAAGCCTTGGAGACAAAATATTAAAGCAAGAGATTTTGCCCTTCCCAAACCACTGTTCGCTTGAACTCAGCAGTGATGGTTTTCTCCACAGGAAGATTCTGCAAAGCTTTTGATAATTTTATGGGAACATCTCACTGCATATATTAAGTATTCTCTTTACCATCTCTCTCCCAAAAGGACACGAGCCTCTCCAGTAAAACACAGCTGGAGACATCACGTCTCAAGGCCATTGGGTACCTGCCCACGTGGAGCAGCCTTCACTGGCATGGCTGTTCCAGGGCATAGGTGAGGCTCGTGCAAGGAGCGTGGACCCCTCCCCAGGAGACACCTGATTCCCAGGGAGGGAGCACAGGGCAATTAGTCACTGTAAAACAGTCTAACGAGGCTAAAGAATTAGGAATTGTCCAGGCTCCAATAAAACCAAGTGCTTTATATGACTTGAGATGCAGTTGGAGGAATCTGGCTAATCTTTTACTCTCCTAGTAAATCATTCATTGAGGCCATCTGTGAAATATGAGAAGAGCAGCTTCAACCCAAGATTCCCACTTCACAAAGCTCTTACTGGCTTGGCCGGAAAGAAGCTTTCCTGATAAAGCTGATGGCTAGTCCAAGCCCTCATGATTACCAGAGGCAGTAATCCTGCTGGGGAGATTAGGGAAGCAGCCTTCGGAAGTCCTGAGGTATGGCCATGCACTACAGCAAAATTCAAGGGAACAAAGAAAGATAAAATCCGCAGCACTCGCCAGGGCCTGGCCCTGGTGTGCCCCTCGATGCTCTCAGGTCCAGTGGCCTCTGCTGGCAGGTCTGACCAACAGCCCCTGGACAATTCACAGCCTCTCTGGGACACAGAGTATTTATGAAGCTCCGGGAGAGCATCAAGGAAGAAATCCGGTGCCTTGATGGCCAAGACTGAACTGGGGTTTTCTTCAAGAAGTGTGGATGCCCATCTGGAAACCCATATTCAGCTCTCACAGCTGAACCCAGAACCCAAAATTCCCTGCTTCAGGAAAGTTCATGCCTGAATCAAATGATTACAGTCATGTAATAATTCATCCAAAACACCCCTACCAATTCCCCCACCAGGCTGCTTGTCTGTGTCCTCTACCCACACTTGATAGTCTTTTAAGAAGCAGTCATTCTCCACAAGTGTTACTACTAAGCTGGAGATAGAAGAAAGTCCTTGGGCAAATATTTCACACAGAAAAAAAAAAAAAATTAGCTTACAAGGGAAATGGGCTAAGCACCTAACCAGAGTACTCAAGGACATGAGTTACAATGAGTTACAATCCACCTCCTCCAGGAATTAAGACAATACAGTTTTTTAAGGCTTTATTTTTTTAAATGTCTTCTAGCTTCCAAACTGTTAGGATCTGCAATTCCCATGTGACTCAATAGCTAGTAGGAACAGGGAGTTTCAAAGTGAAAGATGAGATGCACCAACTGCTAGAGCCAAGTGCTTGAAGGGAAGTGAAGCAAAGGCTCAAACAGGAGACAAAATAGGAGAGAAAATAAGAGCTCAGAGGGGTAGGAGGGTTCTACAGTCTTACCTGGTGTTGGACTCTCAGAGAAGATGAGGTTTGCACACAAGGAGTCTGACCACATCCCAGCTTTGAACTCTGTCAAATTCCTGTGGTATTGTGTCAGTCCAGACATTTATATGGTGTTTGGGTGCCCTGCAGAACTACAGCCATGGAAGGAAAAATCCACCCCGTCCTGCCCTGTGCTTAGGCTGGGCAAAAACGTGCTTGGTTTAGTGTTAAAGCCTTGGTCCAAATTACAGCCCTCGTGATGACCAAGTAAAGTTGGGGAAGTGGTTATGTCTTGGAGCAGCATGGTGGACAAACAGTAGGAGTTGCAGTTCCGAGAAGACAAAGATCCTCTTTGCCATGTAAATTTTAACCAAAGTTTGGTGTGATAATCCCTCTGCATTGTGGTTTGTAAGATTTTAACTATTCTTTCTGCTTTTCTTGGCTACCTGGTGTTTGCTCCACTGCCCTTGGGGTCAGTAACTGTGTAGAATACATCAAATTTTCTGCCTTCTCCCTAAATCTCCTCAGATCTAAGCAAAACAGCATCTCATTGAACATTACCCTGACAAGCTTATTAGCATTTTCTGCTGTGGAGAGAAATAGGTCAAGACAAGTAACAGTGGAAGTTGTTTTATTTTGGTTTTAAAACTGAGGGGTTCTTCCTTGCCACTTCCTAAGTATCTAACTGCTGAAGAAAGTATTTCAATCTGTGCATCAGCTGAGGCATTAAGGAAGCACTTCCTCTAGTCCTAATTATGTGTAATAAGCACTATAAATGCCCCTTCCTGTAGTGCTGTTTCTATTGTTAGCATGTTCTGTACCATCCCTGTTAGTCAGGGCTGTGGGGGTACAAACTGCAGCTTGGAACACTGAAAATACAGTCAGTCTGGAAGGAGAAGCAGCAGGGAGAGCAGCTGGCATCCCCCGCCCTGGGTCAGAAGTAGAGGAGGAAGAAGGTGAAAAGCAAAGGGTAACAGAGAAGCGCTCAACCTCAGCAAGACCAAGGACATGCCATGGCTGTGGCACTGGAAACTACCTGAGCAAAGCTGGTGAGGAGATGTGCCCCAACACACCGGAGCTCATGCAAGAAGGGGATCTCAGTGTCAACTGGGCTCTGGGATTGTCTGTTAGTCAGCCAGGACTTGTGTTGTTCAGCAGAAAGCTGCCCTGGCCTCCCAAGCACAGCAAGATTGGTGTATCCTCCACCTTCCAAATCACACACAGTGGAGGCTGCAGAAGCATCTGTTATAAATCCTCTTCTCTGGGCAAGGGCAGGAAGCACAACTTTCACAAGACTCTCTTAAATTTGAGAAAGTCATCCAGGCCTTTTCTTTGGAAGAGCTGCACCCCTCCTGGAGCCCTTTGTGATCTAAGTTATTTAGAAAGTAAATGAAACAGAGTGAGCCAGAGAGACAGTAATGGTTATTTCTCCAAGAAGGAAAAGCTTAATTTCACCATGGGGATCTTGCCTCTGACATGACCCCTCCAACAGCTCACAGGAACACAGGAGGAATTAACCAGCAGTGAGGACTGGTTCATCTTGCAAATTTGTAAGGAGTTTCATCTTAGTTCTTAACAGCAATATCCTTGATCACCCCCCAAAAAAATGCAAACCAAAAAAACCCCCAAACTCAAATAAACAGCACCTAGTCCTCAGCTGGTTACACTCAGCTTCTCCATAGCACCCTCCTTTTCCCATCTAACCAAGACAGAATTAGGGCTTGTAACCTCTCTGGAGACTTCCCTGGGCTGCAGCTGAGATGTTCAGCGCATGAGCAGCAGTTAACATTTCACAGGCAGCAACCCTGAAGGGGCTGGTCCCAGAAAACATGAGAGGAAAGGGAGCAGGATGAGGATTACCAGGCTCAGAACCACTTGTGTTTGCTAAAGGTTGGTATCTGTGCAGCTGGCTGGTAAGTGACATCAATAGGATTTTTCCATCTAATCTAAGCAAGCAGTTGGGTTTTATTCAAGTAATTCTTCTAAGGGATAATAATGTCTTATTATGACTAGAGGGCTTATTACTAGAATCTTGTACTAAATTCAATAACCTGAACTCACCAAATATCGTCTCTCTTGTGGGAGCTTCAGCTGTTTGAGAAGAAGTCCCAGAGTTGCGTGATCGTCTCTAAAACCTACTCCCCTAAGTTCCAACTTTGGAGAACAAGTTGTTCATCATATGCTGAATTCAGCCTTGGAGTAACTCCAGCGAAAACAAAAAGAGTAACAACAGGAATGGATTAGGCCCAATTGCTTTCACGTTTCTCCAACTTGAATTTTCAATCCCAATACTAAAGGAGACATAAAAAAAAAAAAAACCCGACCCAACTCATGGCACAGAGACAAATTCACTCCAAATTGTAAGTCTACTTGTGATGTGACCTTGTGCCCTTTGGAAAGTGCACCAAGGAGGGCTTCCCAAAGCCTACCTAGGAAAAAAACTCTGCTGTCATCTGGCAGAAGCAATATATATTCCTGTTTCTGCCACCGTATTGTACCGATTTTTGCATAGAATGGTCAAACCCTGCAGTTTTAGGCTGCTACACTTGTGACTACTGACCTTACACGTCTGAAAAAAAACCAGTATCTGCCAAGCTGAGATACAGAGTCATGAGGATTTAATTTCATTTCATAAAAACATACTGAGTAAGATTAAACAGTGTGTTTTCTGCATTAGCCCCATTTTTCAGAGGGAGCTGTGCTCAGATCAGGAGAGGGCACAGTCTCACCTACAAATTCTCATTCAATAGATCATCACCTTGGCATCTGTCTGGTTAAACAGATGTGAACAAGAAGAGAGGAAGTGGAAGAAGGATGGAGACAGAGAACCCCAAGCTCCCCTGTTGACTGTTGAGCCCTGCTTTCTTGCAGTGCTTGCTGCACCACTCACTCATTAGCTTTTAAGTAAGTTCCTTCTAACTTTGACCTGCTGTTTCCTGCCAGGGCTGATGAGCCACGAGTGCAGAGTCGCTTCCTCTGGGCCAGTTCCTCAGAGCACACTTCCAGTGGCTGCCACATGAAGTTAGCTGAAGAAAAAAATGTTGCTCTTGTTTTCACTGGAGTTATTCCCAGTGAAATTCCCAGGCTATTCCAGTGTGTTATAGAGGGTGCAACACAATCATCCAATGATCAAAGAACTAAACTGCCAGTCAGAAGTCCTGGGTTCAATTTCTGACTCATGTTCAACCAACACTAACCATATGCCCTCTCTGCGTCTCCACACACCCATTGGAGGGTTTCAATAATAATGATGACACTCAAAGCTACTCCTAAACAAATAAGAACTGTATGAAACATTGCAGAAGCACAAAATATTGAGGCCACGTTTGACCCATGAGCCTTACAAAGTAAGTGCAGAGCTTTGTCCAACTGACAGGGTGGAAGTGGAGGAGTTCAGCTCAGCTGCTATCTAGCTCAGAAATCACTGCACATTGTTTGCAAACTTATCAAGAGTGACTTGAATTGTGAATTAGCTTCAGCAAGGCAGCTGGCAGGCTGCTGAGGCATACAATGCCTGCTGAATCTGCACTTCCTGCTGGAGACGTGCGAAGGAGAAGGCAAACTATGAAGGAGCAGAGAAACCGCTCCCAGCTCCAGTCAAAACTACGTGCAGCACAGGCACAACAAGGCCAGTCACTGATCCAGGGGCCAAACCAGAATTCCCAGCAGCAGTAGTGCTGATAGTACTCAGCCCCAGCACAGCACTTGCTGTGGAGGGATCTCAAAGCCCTTTGTGAAGATCATGGAGCTCCCCCACCTCCCCCCAGCTCCTTTCCAGACTGGATACGGTCACAGAGCTGGAAGGCAGCAGCTGGACCATCCCAGCCCACACTGTGACCCTGCAGGCAGCTCTCACACACAGCCCAGAGCTGGTGCTGCCCCGTTTTACACCTTGGTTTTCAGTAAATAACCCAATCTCTGTGAAAAGCAGCAGCAGACCCATTCTGGCCAGCCTTACCTGAGCGCTCACCTGGACAGGGCACCAGAGCACAGCTCCATGGCTGGACACTCTCCATGCAGACAGGCATTCCCTGTGGGCTGCAGGTTACAGAGCTGAAGCCGCTGTATCTTCTCCAAGATCCAGGTCTGTGTGTGCCCACTCAGAGAAAGAACAGGAAGATGCTTCCTGCAGGCGTCTGATGGGAACATTGCAGCATCAGCACTTGGGAAAAAACCCAGCTTGTACACTGCAATCTCCTAAACCCGACCGAAATGTGCCACAGCAGGCTCCTGAAAGGCTCCACGGGGCTGGAAAAAGAGCCAATGTGCAATGTACTCCTAGGAAAGCTCTCTTACTGTGAGCAGGGCCTACTCATTCATTTCAGGTCGTCAGTAAATTTGATCCAAGTCCCCTCTAGCACGGGATTGCGTTATCCTTACAGCCACAGAGAACCTTTTTTTAATCAGCTTTAAGGTTATTAGCATGAAGAATTCCAAACCCTCACTCTGGGAAGTTAGTGTTGACTCTGAAGGAAGAGGTTATGTTGTGAGTGAAAAGCAAGAAAACATTAGAAGCTTCTAGCAACAGAAGCTGCAGGGTGAGTGCAGTTCAGAGCACTTCAGGCACTATTTACCACTGCTCACGAAACACCGTCCTGTGCTTTGCAAGCCACGAGACGCCATCCCGTGGCCATCCAGATCCCCACAAACTTTCCCCAGCTGGTCCAAAGCTCCCAGCACAGTCAGGGATGCGCTGTTTGCTGGCACTGATGCTTGCTCCAAGTCCTTCATGCTCGATTTTCTTTGTTGCTAATGTAAAGTAAGGCTGAAAACGTTCTGCTACTCCCCAAAAAACACCCAGAGAGGTGCAGGCTGTAGGATGTGGCTGTGGCAGGTTGCTGCCTGCATGCAGCTGTACCACAACCTTTCTTCCTCAGCATGAACCTTCTGTTGGCAGCAAGGATAACCCTGACACTCTGCAGGAAAACCATCGCTTTCTCCACACCAAGTGTGTGCAGCAGCCTGCTGCCATGCCACCTCCTTCCTGCTGGGTGACATTCCTCCCCCTGCTCAGTTACAGCGCTTTGTCTGCAGTTCCTTGTCCCACCAGCTCCCTTGTGCTCTCCCACAGTGCCCAGAGCTTCCGGGGCATCTTCGTCCCACTCGTACACTCTTAATTCCCCTTCCCCTCATTCCTGCTCTGCCCCCATGAAGAGTTTTGCCCACCTCTAGGACATGTTTGACAGAAGCTGACAATCCTGTGCACTAACTTTTCAGCTAAAGACATGCAGCTGAGCTTCCAGCCTTGCTTTGGTTGTCCAGCAAACACTACCACAGCCTTTAAGGTTGATGCAGACTCCATGTGAAGGGGGCAGGAGGGAAGTTGGGCAATCCCATACAAATTCAGCTGGCCCTCCATATCCCTCCTTGTTGCCCATCCAGCTCACCCTACCCATTCTCCTTACATTGCTCAGCTGTCAGGNNNNTGGCTGTGGTGGCGGGTTTTAGGGGGGGGGGGGGGGGGGCGCGGAAAATAAAAAAGAGCCCTCAAAAGGCAAATGTTTCCTATTACAGCACTAGTTCTTTCAGGGCCTTTGATGTTGCTTCTCCCACACAAAGCTGTTTTTTTCACAGTCTGTCTTTGCACACGAACAAGATGTTACATGTACTCTACATAGCACATCCTCAACTCTTATTCAAAGCACATTTGTCCCAACTCACTGTACTTTGTAACATTTTTTAAACTAGTACTCATACATCATAGGCACAGAGGCATTTTCATTCTAGCTCCCCCTTTACACATTTATTTTTCTTCCAAATTCTTGGAGGTTCTGGTCATAAATAGGGAAGCGTTGACCTTAAACTAGGTTTGAGAAAGAGCTGTTTAGTTCATGGCAGTAGCTGAATTTTCCCAAAATTTTAGGGGCTTGCAGAGCTTTGTCAGATGCTAGATCCAACATTTATATTAAGATTCTGGACTAGTTAACTTCCATTACATTCTTTATTTTACTTGGGCTGACAGTTTTTAATACCACCTGCTTTCTACCTGGCTATCACAAATACTAATTTTTGCATAATGAAAAAATTGTTGAGCACACATTGCATTGATGAATGATTACAGTTCTCATGATAAATTTAAATTGTAAATTATTTTGGGGAAGGAAAAAAAATTTTGTTCTAGCACAATAGGGTTTTTGTAATCTCTGTTATAAACTATCCAAACACAAATAATAGCCGGGAGCTTCTGCCAACTTACTCAACTTTGGTGGAAGTTCAAAAGTGGTGGCAGAATGCAGAAGGTTTTGTTAGGTAATGCAGGGGTTAAACTACTCATCTTCTGAAAAAATAATCTCATGTCATTGTCTCCAAGATTCATTTAACTCATGTTGTTAAATAGGACTTACTTCTGCATAAACTATATCCAAACGCCTTGCGGAATCAAAACACAACGGATAATTCTTCCAGAAAACATTGCCTTATCTGAAAAATAATCAAAAATCCCAAAGTCTGTTATACCCCAAGACGAGAGACAGGCAAGAGTCCACCAGGAATTTTACCACAGCTGTTTAGTAAGATAGGCAACCTATAGCAATTAAGAGTAAATAATAATTGTGTTTGTAAAAAAGGTAATAAAATTTTATGGCCCTCAGAAATAAGCTAAGGAAGAACAATAGTGTTAGAATTCTTGTACAGTGTAAGATGCTTTTTAGACAGACAGGAACTGCTCGACAGCCTGGTGTCTCTAACTGGCCTGTTGAATCACAGGGACTGTTACTGCAAACTTATTCAGAGACTGAGGGAGACCTGGCCTGGTTGGTTAGAGATGAACAAAACTTACGGTCTTTCAGTAATAAATTCTTACTTTACAGTACAAAGACTTTGGAGGTGGAAGCACATTGGGTTTTGTTGCTGCTACTAAAAATATATTCAAAAGACTATTGCCTGTGTTTAGAGAAAGGGCCTGGTATCAAACCAGCCAAATTGGTTCACTAAAAATAGGCATTTCTTTATTCTGTGTTTTCAGGTCTCATTTCTTTTAAACCCCCACAACCTTTTGTGATCATCCAAGCTAACATGCATTCTTTGTTAATAGCCAGAACCCACCTCCTCCCCATCTCCAAACTTTATAATGCAAGAACAACAAACCAAGTTGCTCCAGGTTTAAAAAGAAATGCTGGCCCTGGCATGCTAATCAGAGGCAAGACTCAAACCGAAAGGCTTTAAGATCTAAGAGTAAGTAATAAAAAGCAGCTTGAATGCAAAAAGGGTTTGGATTGAAACAAGAGACTTCCGCCAAGTGCCCAGTCCACTCTAAAGGGATAAAGGGATAGCCTTGAGGTACAGGGACACTTTACAGTGGCTTCTGTGCCTTTGCATTTATGGGAACAGCATAATACAGCAGGAAGCAAACCTCAGCTGTCACCCTTAAACCAGCATTGCAGCATAATTACTCCCTCAGAAAACAGACTTGCCCTAAAACAACATCTGATTTTAGCCTGATACCAAAGGACCTTGTTGGGACCTTGGAGAGTTAGATAACCAGCCTTTAAGGAAACCCAAACACCAAATCCCTGCCCTCCCCAAAACCAGCTGGAACTGAGACAATGCTACTCCAATTCTGATGGGCAAGCACAGGTCCCTTTTTTTGGAGTAGATTAAGCAAAACAGCCCTAGAAATGCCCACAAGGACCCTTTTCCTCCAAGTCTGAACAGGGCGGACCCCCATGAAAAGTCTCAGTTGCCTGGAAAATGTGTTTTTCCTTTGAAAAATTAGCTGGGTAAGATTAACTCAAGGCTAAAACTCTTAACTTATAGTCAGAGGAGCAAGTCACTACTTCCTTCTCACTGGGTCTTCTGGTACCTCTGGTGACCATCTTACACTGAATTTGCTAAGGATTATTTAACAGGCCTCAAGAGAGACTGAAATACTGAATGATAGGCAAAGTCCCTCTCCATCTACTATGGACAGCTGCTACTCATATAATAGCCTTGAAATACAAGGGGCAGTCTGTATAGCTCCAAAAATACTCCTTGGCCTTTACCCCAAAAAAGCAAATGCAACAGGCCTATGACTTAATGGAATTCTTAAACTTGTGTTTATTCAAAGCTTTTTTATGATGAAGTTACTAGGAAAATTATATGCAGACAAAATTCCTTCCAGGAAAAACAAGTTCTCATCTTTGTTGTCACACAATGTACTAGCAGAGTCTACAGATTAAGAATGTGAATATTTGCAAAAAATAATTTCCCTGGGCCAGTCTATTGTATTTGTGCACTAGAACCTGAGTTCCAAATCTGCCTGAGCCTGCTCAGGTTCACCTCTGCATACAGCCCTCAGCGGGGACCTGCCTGGAGAAACATGCCAAGCCAAAGCCTTGCATTTAAAATGTTTTTAGCATTTTGAGTTGTTAAAATGAATTCTGTATTTTTATCACGACTTACAAAACTTAAAAAATCCCGCTTTAGTGTTTTTAGGCAGTGTAGAGCTCCTTGTGCTCTTTGAGTTTTCCAATAAAGTCTGCAGAACTCAGATTTACATCCTCACGCACTGACAGTTTAATTACTTTCATTGTAGGAGAAAGTATTTAATCACATACAGTCAGAAAAATAGCCCCTTAAATACAGGCTTTTGGGCCCATGATCCCCCAATTTGAAATTCAATGAAGGAGAACATGCACACTGTGATCCACTTCCTGATGCAGAACACTTGATATTATCAAAACATAGAGTTCCACAGCTGACACACACATTTTTCTAAACCATTGGTAAAATCCTTCCAGCATTTTAAGCCCATGAAATGAGGATTCAGCGGGCTCTGGATATGATCTAAAGGCAGTGCTGGTCAATGAGCTGTACAAAGACCATTGCCGTAATGCTGTGCTAATTCACATATTAAAAATAGTCCATCTAAAATGCTGCTTGAATTATACAGGTATTTTAACTTAGTTCTCAACTATTACAACATTGAAGGTGACTCATCACTGTGATTCTCAGCAACAGATATGCACTAATGATTCCTTATAAAAAGAAGGAAGTGGGAGAAAGACAGGAATTCTCAGACTCTCATCATGGCAATTCAGCAGAAATAAGTCTGGTGAAGTCATAAAAACCAGTTGTTAAATGTCCGTAGTTACACATTAAATCTGACTACCAGCACCGGCTGGCCTTCTTTCCCAACTGGTACCTAATCCCCTCAGACAAAGCAGGTAACAAATCCAGACACTCAACTTTTAGTCAGTTTTAGTCAGAGTATGCTACAATATCAATCAACCCTCTAAGCCGTGGCAACTCAAATGCAGCTAAGTGCAAGTATAATAATCAGCATATTAGAAAACTTTGTTTCAAAATGAACAAGTTGCTTGTGTTAGGAGTGTGAAAGAGAACCTGAGCCTGCCTCGGGCCTATTACACAGCGACATCCATTCATTCTGAAACAACAGACACAGCGAGTGTGTGCATTACATATACATTTTATAAAAGAGAAATGTCTTTTACAAGACATTGCAGGAGTGGGAAATAGCCAGAACACTACAAAAAACTGCTGTAACAAGAGTGACTGTTGGTGCGCTCGCTTTATGAAGCTTACATTCTAATGTTTACAGAGGTCAGCACTCAGATAAGACTCTCCACTAACAAACAAATCTGGAATACATCAATTGTACAGGTAAATCAGCCAAAATTAAGCAATAACTATGCTCTTCTCAGGTTTAAGAAAGCATGCAATAGGTTTCCCCGTCCTGCCACCCCTCACTCAGATTTCTAAATCACAGTACCGGTAAAAGCACAGTAGAAGGGAACTGGGGCACAGGTAGCAGGGTTGTATTTTATCACAGACTGTTTATCAATATTTTGCAAATGGAAAAGCAGCCTTCCTTAAGCACCAAGAAGGCAGAGAAGATACAAGCATGAATAAAAAAGTAATTAAGCGACTTAAGACATCAAAAATTCAAGAAATAGCACTGTGCATACACAAACAAAATTAACATTCAACACTGTAGAGCTCATTTAAGAATGGCACGAATGGACAATATTTTACAATATGCACATTTATTTGAAGCGGGGAACTAATGCTCCACAGGTGGAAATGATATTACAAGTAATAGTGCCACTGTTGGCCCATTCTGGTGCTTCTTACAATTCAATGGAAACGCTTTTAAAAATAATCTGGTATGTACACATCTTCTGGATACCCAACGGCTTCTTCGGAGCAGAAAAAACTACGGTTCTCCCCCTCCCCTTTTAGCCAGACAGTATTGCCAGAGATTGTGCTCACATCTAAAGCACGTAATCTTACTTTAAATTCAGTGCTATTTTCTTTCAGAAAGATCACAAGTTGTACTTTTAGGTAACAAAAGCATTTATGTTACATTCAAAAATGGAAGCTTATGATTCTGGCAGACAATGTTGCGTATTAAATACAAACCAGCCAGCAATTACTGAACATAAAAAACTTATTCAATCATAAAAAAATACTATAATTCATCACCACAGACTTTTTACAGAGTTATAAATAATAAATAGCATAACACAGTAGATTACAAACGGATTTATTTTGCCCCGTTATAGTCTTTAAAAAGTAAAATATCTGTTCCTACCTCAGACTGACCAAGGTACTGTATCAAGACTACTCATAGCTCAAAGAGAACTCCTTCACCAAGCAATTTGCAGAGCTCGTATCCAATCCAAGGCCTTTCCTTAGGAATCAAACATTTGCTGAGCTGTTTGCTCTGCTCATGACCAACAAAGGGACAAACTCTGTCCAGAGCAGCTGCAAAGCATGTCACCTCGGCTGCCCCTTGGAGCTGGGGCTGCCCCCAGCACCGCCACACCTTGGAAAGGAACACTAAGGGAAGCAGCACCGCTGACAGACTCGGGTAAGCACTCTATAAACAAGCTGTACACAAAGGACTTTCCCCACCCACCCCTCTGGTTTACATTCCATAATTTTGTAACAATGTCCCCTAAGGCACAAAAATACTTATGACCTCAATGCCGCAGGAGACATCGATGGTGCCATACATGGTTCTCCTACACAGTAGTTTAATTAACTTAGTTATCTGCACTGTATATCTTCAATCGAGGTGTGGATTAATTCTTCCTGGCCAAATCTTGCTGAATAATGAGTTTATTTCATACAATCTGTAGGACAAATATTTTGGGGAAAGAACTATGCAGCTAATTTAATCATGTTTGTAGAGTATTATTATTTCTTCACTGATGGCAAAAGTGACAGCCATTAGTTATTTTGCTGTGGGGTTTTTAGTTTAATGTAATAGAGTGAGATTTCCACACCCAATGTGGCCTCCTGATAATGAATTCATAAAAATGACTAGCAGCACTAAGAAAATAAAATATTTTTTTCTCCTTTCCATAAAGGAATTTGAGGCTAGTGACTGAAAAAAAAAAGCAAGAATAATTTTACTCAATAGTAGAAGTGCCAGAGAATAAATTAGTATTTTCAAATCCTTCCGAACCAAGTTATTTCCCTAGACATAGTGACCATAATAATGATAGAAGTACATTCCTAAAAATTGCAACACTAATAGGTAGATACCTATTCCTGGAATCAAAAAGTGTATGCAAGTTCCTGAAAGCAGAAGTTAGTATAATATCAGCAGACATCTTGTTTAAAAGATAAATTTGCAAAACCAGACATTTATATGGTCTACAATGTCCATTAAATGGATAAATTTAAAAAAAAAAAATCACTGGAAAGTAGCCAAAGATTACAGTAACAACAATTTTTCCTTTTAATAAACCTCATATGAATGGTTCAAGAATCAGAGTTCGTTTCTCTGTACGAGTGTACAGGAAGGGGACAGCACAGCCAGACACTGACTCAGGACTTGGTAAAGTCACTTGGGTGAGAAGTCATCCATCAGTATGAACGAGGAGCAGGAGTTGGAGCACGTCACTGGAGACTCTGTGGTTATGCTGCCTTTAGTCAGGGAATCAGAGGAAGAGCCAACACTGCTGCTACTCCCGTCGAGAATATCTGAGGACAGGCTGGGGAAAGGGAAAAAGGCTCTTTAGTGCAGGGGCACGAGGCTCTGCACAAAGCTAACGTACTTCCCCCTTGGAGAGGACTTGTAGGAGACCTATACTACCACTCAGTCTTTACTGCAAGACTGGCAGCCCTGAAAACTCCTTGTTTTCTGTAGCATGTTATAGATATTCATGCTCCTCATGGGAATGAGGAGCAGAATTATTGGGTTTTTTTAACATGCAGAATAAACTATGAAGCTGATTGTAATTAGACATAGAAAGGAGGTGGCAACTAAGAAGTATAAAACCTTAAAAGCTTATAGGAAAGGAAAAATAATAAATTAATCAGCAATGCAGCAAAGATGTCATTAATCAGCTGGTATGCTCTTTTACATTGCACTACTCAAAGCAAGATCGAGACCTATTTTTCCCACAGAATTCCTGTGTCTGGATTTTGAAGTCTTGATACAAGATCCCAAAGGGCACATAAATTGATGCTCTTGCAATTTAGGGGGAAGCAACATGGAAAAAACCATCTAGGCAGTTTCAAGTCTGTAGGTAAAAACTGGAATTACAGTAATAACAGCTGATATTTTTGAATACTTAGTATCTGACTCAACACAAAAAAACCCCTTGGTATTTTATGATTGTAATAAAGAAAGATGATTTAACTCTAAAAATCATGAACTTAGGGACAAGAACAATTAAATACCCATACACATTTTCTAAGTATTCAGGGAAGTGCCACACACACTGTATGACCAGTGCCTACAACATACTGTAACGATGAAGCAAAGTAACTTTGCTTATGAATCAACAGGGATTTGTAACAATTATAGTCAGTGTAAAAGCTTTCATACAAAAATCTAAGCTAGAGTCTGTTCCGGAAGAATTGATCAAAGGAGCAGGACCATTGTCACAGGACACGACCACAGAATAGTTCCCATTAATACACATCCACAAAACACACGCAAAGTATTTTTTTTCTGGAAAAAACAACTGGAAAGCTTGTGATAAATGCACATTCCCTATTTTGGCATTTCAGGGCACATGACATATTTTACCATGAACTGAGATCTGTCAGGTGTGTAACATCTGGAGAAAGCATGTTGGTTGTTCCTTGGAAAAGTCTCTTTGGCTGACTTTCAGTTTCCATTTCACCTAAGGAAAACAGTGCAAACTCACTTGAGTCTCTGGAATATCCATTTAATATTTGTCTGCTGTAAAATAAAGGTTTGACCCACAATACTCCATGGCTGCATTTGTAACACAAGTTCTCTAATTCAGCCAACCAAGCACCCGGCTGACACCTTAATTTGAGAATAGCTGCTGTTAAACCATCCAGTCCATACTTAGCTAAAGCTTCAGCAGTATCTGAGGGGCTACAATGATCTCAAAGACATAAAACCTGCTACTTGTACTGCAATCAGACAAAATAATCTAAAGCAAACTAATTACCATGACTTAGTTTTAAGTAAACAGCTCAGATGAGGTAATTGACATAAGTCAAAATACAAAGTTTAAAATTGTTAGTGGTTATGAAAGTAAGAATGACAGCTGGGTTCAGTTTCACCCTCCCCTGTACAATGAATTCGGATGCATGCACTTTTACAGGAAAGCTGAATGAAATAAATCTGTCAAGTGGAAGCATTTCCACTTACTCATCATGGATCAGACTGTCTTTGTACCTGTAACCAACTACAGACATTAAGAGATTAAATATGATGGGGAGAATTAATGTAATCTGTTTAGTATAATCTGCCCTGAGAATGAGCTGGCTCACTAATAGCTGTTCTACCACAGATATTTGAAAACATCACGAACTTGAAAATAAAATAAAAAAAATTTTAAAAAATTTAAAAAATAAAAAAAAAGAAAAGAAAGAAAACCCTCTCAGCTACACTATATTTTCATTTTCAGTTCGGGGGGGAAAAAAAAAAAGGCAAGAAATGGTAGTAATTTTTCTGGCTTTTACATCCACTTTGCAGTAGTTGCACAGTCAGTTTGAAAACGTGACAGAGGTTAAAAGCATTACAGCAAACCAGTCTATACATTCTGCAACAGAATCACACCGCCACATTTTATAGAAGACTGATAACCTCCCTAAGTTTCATTTCCTTCAGCCTACAGGGATACATTCCTGTCTTAAGGTAAGGAATAACTGCTACTAGCAAGCAGAATGGGCAAAAAACATTTATAAAATACTTGGTCTTGCAGTATGAACAAAATGAACAAAACAACAACTTAGGTAACACTTTTGCCCCTTAAATTTCACAGAGACAAATCTGCACTGCTACAACACATTGCACAGTCTACCAGTATTAATTCCCTATAGCAGTGAAAAGTTCTTCAGTTCATGGCTTTCCTTCTTCTACTATAAATCTACTGCTAAAATTCAGAAAGAAACAGGACTACATATTTAGGAAAAGAAAGTAAGTTCATTTAAATAGATTAGATGTTTCAAAATTAGGCAGCATTTTAAAAATTCCTTGATACTTCAAGAAAGAAAAGGCAAACTCCTATCTCTACTTTGTAAAAGATGCTCCATGGAAGCACATGGATTTGGTGAGGAAAGGCCTATCTCTACCTGCATTGCTTTTACAATTTGTGTAAAGTATAAGTATGGATACCTATTCCTTATTGATAATTTAGCTTAATAAACTTTTGTTCAATTTTAATGCCTCTAAAATTCACAGAAAATAAAAGCCAAGACGGAACTGACATCTGTGAGAAAACTTGTCTCTGTCTTCTGTCAAATCAGTATCAGTTAGACAATGTTCTTTATCTGATAGGACAAGCAGTACTAAAAAAAAAAAACCAAACAACAAACAGAAACTTTTCTCAAATGTAAGTCTTGTACAATAAAAGGACATGTTTTTGGTGCAATTAAGAATGCCTAAGTTGAAAAAAAAAAAGCAGAAAGGATAGGCACAGCTAAAGGCACACTAAAAATATCTCATTCTTACAGTTCTACTAAGATTTGTTTGGGGATGCTATTTGAAAATCTCTAACATGGAACACTTCCAGGAAAGAATGTGTTTTCCCCCTTTCAGGAGGAAAGGGCACTGATCTATTCCATTTCTCTAAACACTCACCTTCTGAACTTTCAGAGTGAAAACAAACATTCAGTACTAAGTTTAGAAGATACTGCATGATAAGCAACATTCCTAAGATGATCTGAAGGGTGTGCACTGTTCAGTGGTACTTGTAGTAAAGTTATGAATATTTGTAAACTCTGACATTTAATGTGATGTATAATAAAGTCTCCCTCTTTCAAGAAGTAGCTGTTTTTAAAGTTTTTCATTCCCGTGTTTTAGACTAGCTACTTTACATTGTATTTTTGAGTTATGCCTGGCAAATTCCAGTTCACTGTGGATACAAGTGCATTATATTTACAGAACAACAAAAAAATGTATCCAGCTAGAAAACTACATCCATATTAAAACATCTGGTAAGGTAAATACACACACCTTTTCTTTTAATGGGGCCAAGAACACTGGGCCTGATACAGTTGATTGGACTTTGACTCCTCCTGCTGAAGAGAGAATACTGAGTCAGTCATGTAAAGATTCCAATTTGCACCAAATCAACACAACCACAGCATATGAAGCATTCTTCAAAACTATTCCTGCACAGCTGGAATTCCTATGGAATCTAAATACATAGATAAAAAGTAAGTGCTGCATAGTAGAGCAGATTATCTGCCACACGACGTTGTAGTAAATTTTTTATTTTCACTTCCCTTAGTGAATCATATCCTCATTTCAATCCTTTTCTAAATTTTGTGGCGTATTTATATAAAACTGATCAGCAGACAAAGTTAATTTTAAATACCTGAGAACCTCCCCTCAAGTTACCAAGTCTATCTTAAAGTTGACACAGGCTCTACGAGAGCACCCACATAAAGTTACCATTGGTAAAGGTTGAACTTTCAGAGCATTTTTATGTGGCAATGCTTCGGCAGCTGTAAAACTGAAGTCTCTTTTAATGCCTTAACATCAACTTTAATTAATCTTTGTCTTAATTCCAATGCTAGCACAACAGACACTCATTACTCACTTGCAGAATCGCCTTGTTGGACTGGGAATAGGGCTTGGCGGTAATCCATTACTGCTCACAAACATTTGCAATGACGGTGAAAAACATTGCTGTTGCAAGAAAGTTCAAATGAAAGTACTTCAGAATTTCCTTTAAAATTCTCAGATGTTACACTCCACCCTCCAAACCAAACATCCCCTCTTCTATTCCCTTCTTATTCTTCAGAAAAGCTAGCAACAGATTACAGATTATCAAATGTAATCTTACAAGTAGTAGAACTTAATTTATAAAAACATACTGGCCCATGCAATTCTGCTCAGATTAAGCTAATTGAAACCCACAGGAAAAGTAAAATTGAAATAGACACTGTTCTCTAAATAAGAGAATTGTTTCTGTTCTTTGTTACATTTAGAAACGGCAGTACAGTACTCAGGACTTACTTCTTCCAAGGGGCTTGTTAACCAAGTTTACTCAAAATACATCTGACCTGACAACTGACAATATTCCAGAGTAAAACAGGATATTTAGCTCTGTGATTCTGAAGCTAATTTGAGCTTAGCCCATGAATGCTTCTAGCTAAACCCAAAAATCTTTCTGTCAAATTATCTGCTAGTGCTTTACAGTCAGAATTCCAAAGGTACAGGACCAGCTGCCAGCATCAGTGTTTTCGCAGGAATACATTCACCCAGCACTCGTACGTGGCTGTTACATGCACCAATCTGGTAGGAGCACACAGTGAAATACTGGCAGTACAAAAGCAGAATCACACAAGAGGGTGCAAACAAAGTCAAGCAGTCCATCTTTAAATCCAGATGCCAGTTTCTGTGTGCTGCATTTCAGTTTTCCAATCCTCACTGGAAAAGTAGTTTATCTAAGATCCACCTCTTTTTCTCTGGCATCTGCCACCAGTTTTCAGTAGAAGTTCAGCACACCTAAGTCCTCCTTCAGAGTGCATTTGTGCCTTCCTTTCCATAACCGATGGACACATTTTCACCTCTCCCCACACAGATTTGCAGTCCAATTTTAGTGCTTCTTTCCCGGCATCCCCCCACTTCTGCACCTGAAGATCCTGTCCAGGACTATTTTCATGACCTCTTCTGGCCTCCCTACAACCAGAACCCCAACCCACCCAAACACTGCACAAATACCAGTAACTGAAAATATCCAGTGTTTCACTGCTTAAAGTCTGCAGGCTCCCAGATGGCAACCATTTGATTCTAAGAAACCAACAAAATATGGATTTGGGTTTTTTGGTGCCTGTTTGTTGTGTTGTTCAGGGGTTTTTTGAACTATGGAACAACTTACGAAGTTACATATCTTGACAGTTTAGCTTGGTCTAAAATTCTGAAATATTGTCTCAGCTTGGTATTTCACTTGTCCTACCTTTCCTATTCCTCTTGTAGGTGAAGGTGCAGGTGAAACTGGAATGAAGTCTATTCTCTTTGGGGAAAAAGATTTCTCAGACTTGTCCAAGTCATTGTCGCTCTGTGAATACAAGTTTTCAGACTTAACACTGGCACAGGATATTACCTTGAAATCCAAGGTACAACCTTCTGATGGAAAGTCATTGGGTCAAATGTACAAAGCAGCTAAAGCAGATGAGCTTAAATTCTTCTTAAATTATTTTCACAGTTAATTCCTCTCTTTCCCTTAAATTCGTCAGTTGAGTGTAGAAGTAGAATTAAATAGGAAACATCTATAAAAAGATTACCAGGCTCAAGCTTTCCTCCCATGACTGGCTTATCTGCATTGCTGTCTGCACTTCCCTAGAATACAAAAAACCCCATCAGTAGCTACAAAGAGGATAACTCTGGCTATTTTATCACCTTCTTTCAATAACACTAACCTTTCATGTGCTGCTTCTCTGTTCATTAAATCCACTCCTTCCTCCTGCAGGAGATAAATGTCATAAGTCTTCCCATAACATTTGATTCATTACAGGTACTTGAAATAACATTCGTGATTCCATGATTTGCCGTCAGGACTGAAACATGAACAGCACAACCACTACAGAAAAGACAGCACGGCCACCAGTCCAGCTCACTGCTTCTCCTAAATTAAATACTTCTAAAATGCAAGGTAGCTTAAACATAACAATAAGCCTTGCAAGGCCACTTCCTTGTTGAAATTAAGTCTTAAGAAATATTCAGTTTTCTTTAGTACTTGAAAAACTCAATAGGAAAGAAACCCCCACTGTGCAAGTACTTTAATATTATATAGTACTTTTCATTCTGTAACTGAATACACAGATAACTGCTTACCCTTCTGATTTGATGAAGTCGGCTGCTAGGAATACGAATAGGAGATGATGACAAGAACTGGAAAAAAAAGCAACAGCCACAATGATTAAATCACACATAACTGCTTGCATACATACTGTTTACCATCAACTACATTCTTAGGGAGTTCAAAATGAGCTGCACAACTACATGTGGATGACTCAAAAAATGTTGCAAAAATGCAAACACTGACCTTCAAGAGAAAAGACTTGTTTTACCACTTACAAATTCCTTGTATCACTCAGCAAGTGGCACGGATCTGACTTGCAGGTAGATGCTGCTCAGCATCTCAAGTACACAAGTAGCTACAGATGCCATTTAGACAAGTGAGCTACTACCAATGAAGCTATGATTGTTACACAATTCCCCACTGCCCAGGATATGACAAACTCCTGTAGTACACCTTACTCAACCAGCTGGCTATTGTAAAGGAGAAATCTCAATGCTTCAACTCAGTCTTGAACAACGCTCCCTAAAGTGTGACTTCTGCAATTTTTCAATTGTGTGCAATTTTATGCATCTAATTTATCTGGAACTCTGACTATCACATGTAAGTGGGCCAACAGTTCCCACTCAAGATGACCACGAGTCCAATGTCACACCTACTGACAAGCTCCAAAATTCTGGATTCTTAAGCAATCTCATAACAGAGGACTTTGAATTAAAATTCCCTGTCACCTTTCTGGAACAGAAGACATAGAGGAAACTCATTTCAGGACTTCAAGGTTTTGAAAAAAACAATATTTAATCTTCACTACCCTCATACAAGACAGAAGAATTTCGGTGGAAGGAGCATATAAATCCCTCACCTGACAAGGAGACGGTGGAAATAAAGAAATGCAATATCTTTGAAAAGTTAAACAACTGCAGTAGTGTACGCTACCAGACTTATAACAGAAAGCAACACATAAATTCCTCTTCTTTCAGTGATTTTCTGAGGTCTGAGGTTTCTAGGTTCTGCTTTTGTAAAAAAAGAGCACTATGTCAAACAGGTCAACAAAGAACTGTGACTCCCTCATCCCTTCTCACAACAAATTAAAATGCCCTTTCAAGACTTTTAACTGTGACAGCATTTTACTCTTCTAACACACAGTCAGGATCAAATTAACTTTAACATTGTACTTCATGTGGGGAGTCACATATTACTTCAACTACCTTGTCTTCTTGAAGACACACAGTCAACACACCAGTATTATTTCATTGCAGGTTGCAGTTGGAGGTGAAAAAATGCTTATTCTGCAGCTTGGAAGCTTGCTAGGATACTAAGTGCAAATACAAATCAAGTTTAACTTCATTTCTCTACTCCCAACTATTCCTTGTTGTGTGTAAACATGACACGCTTAAGATTCCTCACCATTCCATGACGGCTCATAACTGTTGTGCTGTTCCTGCGAGTCCGTAACACGTAAGGCTGAAACACCTGGGAGTTGTCACTGCAGGGGGAGAAAACAAAGTTTTGTGAACAGCCTTCCCGGGTGCGCTTTACTTAAAGCTCCACAGAGCTCTGACACGCGCTGCAGTCTCCAGAGCGCTGAAAACATCATTTTATTTGAACAGGAGCACTGCTGTCGCTGTGGGAGCGCGGCGAGCACCTTCCTTAAGGCCAGGGGGGACAAGGGGACACTGGCGGCCCCGGCCCCGCGGGACAAGGGACACGTTCCAGAGGCCGCTGAAGGAGCGCCGAGCCTGGCCAAGGCCCGCGGTGAGGCCGGCGGGCGGCGGCGACCCCGGGGCTCCATGAGCCGAGNGGGGGCGGCCCGGGGGCGGCCAACTCCTCCAGCGGCTGCTGCCGGTGCCGCTGCCCGCGGTGGCGGTAGGAGCGCTCCCGCTGCTTCCCTCGGTGCCGACCGCGCTCCGCGCCCGCCGCCGCTGCACACTGCGCATGCGCGGGGATCGGGGCGCAGGCAGTGCCGCCCGCCTCGCAGGGCGCATGCGCGATAGCTCCGCACCCCGGCACTGCTTCGGCGGGGGGCGAGCTCCCGACAGACCCTGGGCGCCGTGCGCGCGCTGATTGGCTGCGGGAGGCGCGCGTGTGTGTGTTTGAAACGCCGCAACGGTCGCTAGGACGCGCGCGCCGCGGGGGCGTGGCCGGGGGTGTGGCCTGGGGGAGAGTCTGGGTTCGAGTCCCGCGCCGGTCACAAACCCGGCGGCTTCCGAGCTGGGCTCGTCTGGGGGCTTTTTCCATCTTAGTGGGGAAAAGGTTTTGCAGCCTTCTTCACGATTAGGTCCTCTCCGACCTAAGTCCTGCAGGCTTTCCCAGTGTTCTCCCCAGGCTTCCCTAGCTGCTGAAGCACATGCAAGGGCTTTGACTGCAATGAGAGTCTGCACAGCTTTCAGAAATCTGGTGTAATATTTGTTATGAGACTTGTGATTCTAGTTCTTGACTGTATTCAGGTTCGGGACTGACCTTGGCAAATCCACTCTGTGTGATCAAAGCATCAAAGTTTGTGCTTACTTTACAGTATTTTTCTACAATAACATTTGCACCACACGTATTTGTCTCTTGCATGCAGGTGGCTTCAGAGTTGTTCCCAGCACCAAATTTAAAAAGGTCTTCATTTTCTCCTGGGATAAAACATTTCTTTTGCCAGAGTGCTAGGTGTTGAGACAGTTAAGATAGAAAAGTTTGGATTTTTCAGCATTTTAACTACCTTAATTGGGAACATGGCTCTTACTTTAAAACTATTGAAGGTAGATGCTTCTAGATAACCCATTAGAACTCTTATTTCTGCAGCTTAATATTTATTATGGTACCTCTTTGCATTTTTGTTAATCAAGACTGACTTGAGCATATTTCATTTTTCTGCGTTCTTGTCTCATCAACTGCTGTTGATGCTTACATTTCTTTCACTGAACTGATACTATTAATGAAGAACTTTGTGCTGAGTTGCACAAAGATGCATGAAGATGAGTTAAAAGACTCACAAGATTATATTTTAAATATTTCCAGGATTTTTTGGTATGTATTTATATTGAAAAACCCAGAGAAAAATTCCTTATTTTGTATTGCTGCAGAGGAGAAATACCTTTCACAGTCCTGTCCCCCTGCTTACACTATGGCCTATCATAGCCAGTAATGACACCCTTCTGTGAGTTGATACAGAATTGCCATCTGCTGAAAAGACTGAGAACGTAAATATCTAAATCTTTTTGCTTGACTTCTAATAATTATGACCAGTCTGATTCACTGGAAAATTAGGATCTGCAGCTGCGAAAGGAAAATACTGTTAATCACCTTTCACTGCTGCCATTCTCTAAAAGCAACACAGCATTTTTACAGAATCTGCACCATTCCTTGTCTGGTGCTTCAGCACAAGCATTTCACAGCTTGGAGTAGCTTTCATACCTTCATTTTCCATGGCTAGAATTGCCTAAATTCAGGTGACAGTTCCTAGCAAAACTTCTAGCCCTGAATGGAAATCTACTCACAAATACGCTGGTTCTCTTAATACAAAAGCAACCTGCAGGATCTGACTACAGCATCAAACTATGTGGATTTTGCTATTTATTTTTATTGTGGAGTTATTATATTATATCCTTGCCACTAAGGGCAGCAAACAGCTTCAAATGCCATGTACCAGGATACTATTGAGGAAGAAGTCAACAATATCCAAAATGTGGCTGAGAGCTCAAAAACATCTGCTCCATGTCCTCAAATTTTCCAGTGCCAGGCACATCATCCTACTGTCTGACCGGGATTTACTGTAGCCAAGAGAACTTTAATGGGAATATATGTACAAAGGAAAGTGGGGACTGTCAGGGTGACCCTCTAAAGGGCTGAGGAGGGTAATGAAGGAAAGGGGTGCCTGTGAGAGAGTTGTGCTGTGGAACAGAATGATAGAAATGAGGAAGTCACAAGTTGTTGAGTTAGATAAACAGCACCATGGCAAGACAGATTAAGAAAGGAGAGAACGTGTTAAACAGAGCCTTGGGAGGACACAGGTGAAGGATGGATATTCATAGTGGGGCAACAGAGACTGAAAGAATGAGATATGTGGGTCCAGTGATACAGAAGGACTGGTGGGCATGAAGTGGGTGATGATGTGGGAGGTATTTGATAGTGTCAGGGAAATACCCCTGTGGGTGAAATAAACACAGCCACAGTTACAAAATACCATCAGCCTTAGATAAATTAGCAAGCATGGGGCTCATGAAAAAATGTTTTAGCTCTCTATAATCTACCTTCTTTCTCTGGCTATTTCTGTCCCTAAAGACTGCCTGAAACTCTCATTATAAACGGATGAAAAGATGGAGCACCTCCTTTACAAGGAAAGGCTGAGACAATTGGGATTGTTCAGCCTGGAGAAGAGAAGCTTCGGGGTGACGTAATTGTGGCCTTCTGGTACCTGAAGGAAACCTACAAGAAAAGATGGAGAGAGATTTACAAGGCCCTGGATTGACAGGACAAGGGGGAATGGCTTCAAATCAAAAGAGAGTAGGTTTAGACTGGATATAAGGAGGAAGTCCACCCCTGTGAGGGTGGTGAGGCCCTGGCACAGGGTGTCCAGAGAAGCTGTGGCTGCCCCATCCCTGGAGTGTCCAAGGCCAGGTTGGACGGGGCTTGGAGCAACCTGGGACAGTGGAAGGTGTCCCTGCCCATGGCAGGGAAGTGGATAAAGATGGTTCTTAAGGTCCCTTCCGATCCAAACAATTCCATGATTCTATGGTTAATGCCCTGTTAAGGTAAACCACAGATTCCCCACTTCATCCCAAGAGTTAGGAGCCTCAGCACTGTCCACCAGTCAGTGTGGCATCGACCTTCCAACCTATTTCACCACAACCTCCTCTAGGTATAAACTAAGGCCACATGTAGCGATTAAAGTATTTTGAAAACATCTGGCTTTATTCTTTATTCCTGGAGTTGTCTGGGCCTGCACAGAACCATCCGCTGTTATTTCTGCGAGCAACAACAACTCGGTATGAACTCAGAGACGATATTTTCGCTATTTAGCGATCAGCGCTGTGGCCCTTGGCGAGAGAGCTCTGGTTCTGGAGAACNCCCGCTCATCCACGGGCTCAGGTGAGGGGCCCGGGGGGCTCCCCAGCCCGGCCGTGCGGGGGCTCCGGGGATGCTCCGCGGCGCCATGGGGAAAAGTGGGTTCCTGAGCGCTGTCCCAGGCGGGGAGGGATTTAGGGAACATATCAACGTGTGGAGGGATGCGAGGAAGCCTAGGGAGACGTGCTTTGGTTTTACTGAAAAGCCTTGTTTTCACCAACGTCTGCTGTGTGTTGCAGAGAAACACCGTCCTCAACGTCAGAGTTGTGGCTGTTCTTATACATCGAATAACAATCGCGATGATTTCTGTAGTAGATCAAGTCTGAACAAAATAAATCACTGCTCTGTGTATGATTACAACAGTAAATGCTTTCGGAACAGTGAGGCAAATTTAGTAGGAAGGTTATTTCACGGGACCTTGATATAAGTTTTACATTTAGTATAAAACAGTCTGTCAGGTGTCCAGGAATTTTTCTGGATGATACTAATTTTTGTAGTATGCATAACTGGGAGAAATACAATGTGTTGTGTAGACAGTTGTGCTTGGATATTGCCACCAGTCTTTGGCAGGTCTATTTCCAGGAGGGTTGGATGTTTGCTGGGTCTCTTCAGCTCTCTTCAGCTGACAGGACAGAAAGTGGCAGGGACAGGTGAAAGCTTTCAGACAGGTAGGGTTTCTTGTACAGTTTTGTTTGGGTACGTTTATAACCCAAAGTGCTGTTTCATGTCTCCTCTGGGCTGTTGAGAAGTTGGGAGATGCCCCATCTGCTACATGGTGTGGCTTCCATCCAACTGTAAGGGGGTCCATGTGCTGCTGTTGGTGGTGTGTCTGCAGTTTGGGAGGGCATATTGACAATAAATTTCATAAAATGTAGTATATTACATGATAAGTAGATACGTGCTTCCTGGTGGTTTGATTTTTTTCCTTTTCTGTTTCTGTAAGGAACTGGAAAGCACGTGATGAACAAATCTCGCATACCTCTTTTACCAAAATGGTTAACAGTGCCTGACAATTCAGAAGAAATACTACTTCTTGCCTGTTGCATCATGATTTAATGTTAAGCGAATGTAATTGTGATTCTTTTATATAATCACAATGAAACAGCTCCCATTTTACATTTTGATGCAGTATGGAAGGGTTGTGTATGGCAGCTCTCCTCTGGGATGTTTCTGAGCAGGTAAACTAATTGTGTAGCTGAGACAAGATGTTTTTATAATCTCAGCCTTTTGAAAGCTGTAAATTGTAAGACCCTTGACCTGTAAAAAAAAACCCAAACAAATTATTTAGTTCAGGATTTGGGCAGCTAGAAGGGTAAGCCCGAGCTCTTGCCTTGACACTGTGCATACACTATGGGGTAGGTGTTCATACAAATAAACTGAAATGCCATTGAACTAATTTGAGGTGGTTGCAGTGGTTTGCCTGTTAGTTTGGAATTTTCCACCAGAATACTGTTTTTGCAAGATTGCAGCTCTTGGCAGGAAACTTCAGTTTTTCCCAGAATGGCTTTGTTGGGTAAACTGAAACAAAAGCTCTTGCTCTTACACAGCTTGCTTTTTCTCCTCTGCCTCCTGTTTTGAGTTCTTCATTAACAGATTTAGTAGGGAACTTGGAAAATGAGTTGCCGTAGATCCAGAGAACAGTTATAAGTGGAATATTTTAGATCACAGGAGTTATCTTTCACAGAACTTGTAACTCTTGTTTTTGTGCCAAAAAACATTGATTTTTAATGGGAACTGTAGTTTTCTGTGAAAAGTAGCTCTGAGATCTGACCAGTCCTGGTGTTTTTGCAAGGGAGATTAAAGGTAGGATTATTTTTAGGGTTTTTTTCTCTCCCTCTCTGCTAGTTAGAACTGAGTATTTGACTCAAGCTATGGTAATGTGGGACAGAATTGTTCCAACCTGTTTTCTTGACTCAGACCCTGGATTTCAGGATGTGCTGTTTGTCTTGTGTTTGCATGCCAACCAGTACGCTTACACTGAAAAGAATTGTAGCTGTTGGCGTCAGCCAAAACTCATCTCTAAACATCATGTCATGGATCCCTTAAGTTTCTCCTGTTCCACCTCTGTCAAATGGCAGCTGTTTGATCTCTCGTGGGTCTGAGCTGAGTGAAACTTCTTGGAAAATTGTAAATGATGTCTGGTCCTATGTACTTGACATTTTGGAGAAGGAGGGTCTATGCATTTTTTTGGGCAGAAAGTACAGTGCTTATGCCAATTGCTGTTGGCTTTTATTTCACGGTATAAGCTTTATTTGTTTTTTATTTACAGCTACATAAAAGCTGTCTAAAACTTATGTGTTTAACTGGTATGTTTTAAACTGGAGGATTCTGACAGTGGTGTGTCGTGAAAATTCAGTGGGATTATCAGTCTTTACAACAAGGTAGTGCTGTTGATCAGGTTAGTTTTAAAGAAATTGTATTTGTGGGGGGCTTTTGTTCGTCACAAGTTAGCAGCTGAAACAAAAAGATACAATGTGAATTCTTGTAATTTGAATCTAATTACAGTCTTACATTTGGATTTGTTCACGTATGGAGTTCCTCACTGATTTTTGGGCATGGGGATTGTAGGTTGTGGCTCAAAATTTTTGTTTCTATAAATCTAGTTTATTTCTGCAGTCGCATTCATCAAGTGCTGATCATTGGCTGTTGATAACACTGGTGATGACATGACCAGAAAAACTTGCTTTAGGAATCAATAGAACTAAAGTTGCATTGAGAAAGAAGTTCATTTTGTGTCAAATAAATAATCCTATACCCTTTGAATGGACACGCTGCTGTGGAGCCTTAAAAACTGGGTTTACTGTAAGTTTAATTTAACCTTTCCTGGAAAAATGTTCAGGAGGTATTAAATGTTTGTAGTGATAAGCTTTATCAAGATGCTGTATTTTTAAATTTTGTTTTATCTGTGGGATTGAACCTGGTTTCAGTTACTGCTTACAAGCCATTTATACATTTGTTCTGTTGAATGACATTTGAAGCAATATACAAGCAGCAGCCATTCCAAACATAATAAATCCCCACAGTCTAAACAATTCTTCAATTGTTCTGAAGACACGAAATGATTAATTGAAATCATTAATTGAAGTAGCTGGGAATTGGTGGATGAACAAGTTGATTTGCACACTCTGTCAACAAGCTAAAAGAGTTCTTACTTACCTGTCTCTGGAGTTCTTTGTCTCGACAGGAGAGCTGTCACAGCTTATATGAAGAAACTGAGCCTATATGAAGAGGTGCTTTTTGCTAGGAAGGAAATGGCTTTTGCATTTGACAAGTGTTTCTTTTCACAGCGATAACTCCCAGGTGTTCCAGGGCAGCGTCTTGCGCACCCGCAGGAACAGCACGACGGTCATGAATCGGCACAGCCTGGTAAGAAAACTCCTATACCAACCCTATCAGGTGCCAAGCAGAAGTGTGCAAACAGGAATAAACAAAATTAGATTATAGTCTGTGAAACTAATACCACATTGCTTTCAGAAACAAGGCTTAGACTGTGACATTAATATGCTGTAGCTATAATGAAATACTTATAGACCATTTGGCTTGGAGAATGCTTGTATTTCACTGTGATCATAACTTTGCTTATAAAACAGATGTTCCAAGATAGAGTAAGAAAGGTAGCTTGCTAAGAAAACTAATTACATAGCTGTACTGTTGACAGTAATCAATGTCTTAAATGATTTCTGATGATTAAGAAAAAAAGTGCAGACAAATACTTGAGCAAAGGTTGCATCTGTAACAGAAACAGGATAGTTATGTACAAGAAAAATTGGTGGAAAAGCCTTTCTCCTGCTGGGATGAAAAAACTGAAAGTGTTATGGTCAAGATTTCTTAAACAAGTCTCTTTCTTCGTATTTTTAGGGAGGCAGCTTAATGTAAATCTGTTTGTGCTTGTGGTCAGGCAAAAGGAGAAAAAAAACAAAGGCAAAAGCTCAGTTTGTTGTGTTTACTCCTGAAGATCCTCAGTTGCTGGGCTAAAACGATGCTAATTCAGGATGCCTTGCCCAGAACTTGCTGGGAAGCAGGAGCTAATTCACTGATGGGCTGCACTTCTGCCTGCCCCTCATAAATGTTGCAGTGTCCTGAACTTAACCAGTGTTCCCATCTCATGTTCCTAACCCTTTCCCTCACACTAATGTTATTAAAAAGTGTCCTTCTTCACTCCCAGCTGATCAGGTGCTGACAAAATACATGAAATTTTACTTACACTAAAAATCAAGTGTCCCGCTGACTGCTAGATCAGTGCCTTGTCTGCTTTGAAATGCCCCTTTGAGTTAGGATCTGGTTTATGGTTCTGTTGAAGATGGCAGGGAGGATGGAATTGGAAAGGATCTAAGAGACTCTCATCTTTCTGTGGTCCTAAACCAGGATCATCCACAGGTAAATGATTTTGTGATAAGAATTAAACTTTCAGCATCAAGGACCCTAAGCAACCTTCCCTGGTATTCTTCCTATAGCAAAGAAGTACATTTAGTTTTATGATGTTAGAGATATTCTAAGGAGCAAGATCACATATACTTTGGTAAATTGCATTTTTACATAAGAAGGTGATAAAGTGTACTTCAAAAGCCACTTCTTTGTATTTAAGAAAACGAATCCAAGTTTAACTGCAGTGTAATCTGTAAGAGGGTTAAAAGATTCAGTAAAGTAACTTCTTTATTTTAGTATTAAAAGTACATATTAAGTTTTGTGTTTTGTTACACTTCATGGAAAAAAAGTTGACTGGTGTTTGTCTAATCTGTGTGGTGTTCCCTGTCATGGGAACAATGGGAGTTGCTGAAGTCTCTGATAACTGGAGGTCGTACTCCATCCATTCCATCTTCAGTGCTGTACCAGTTCCTTAGCTGAATTCCACGATCTTTTTTGGAGTAGCTTCTCCAAGTCTCAGACTTCAGCTGGTTTATAATGACGGCTGCAAGGGCAGTGGTGCCATTTGGGCTGGGGCTTGATCTGCAGTTTTCTAATGCTACATGTAATTGCCAAGGAAGGGTCAACCAGGCTCAGTATCTGCAGTTTATTTCCTTCCCGAAGATACCAGTGAGTAAATGTTTTGGTGTTTTTCTGTTTTGTTTTGCATGGCTGGAGTTTTTGTTTTGTTGCTTAAGCAGAGCAGTCGAATCTGTGGTTAGATGTTTAGGTGCTATTTCAGCAGAAGTTGATGTTAAATTTTTTCTAATTTTTTTTTTTTTTTTTTTTTTAAGCCGGGTAATTTCCCTGCTGGGTTCAGTGTGGCCCCACAAGTGGCTGTGCTGGCAGGAGGCAGAGGGCACTGCAGGGCAGGGCAGAGGCACTGGGGCATTCCCTGCTCGCTTGGGCAGTGGCTCCTGCCAGCCCAGCACTGCTGAAACTTTACCTGCACTGGAACACAGTATCTGACACACTGGAGTAGGAGGGAAGGTGTTTCTCTTCTCTGCGGTAGTCTAATAGTTCGTAATGTTTTTATTAAGCTTTATGCTTTCTTAAAACATTGGGGATTTGAGTAGCATGATTTTAATAAATGGGTTCAGTTTGTTTAGCAAGTATCCTTTGAAAGTGACAGAGGTTTCTTTTCACAAGAATTGAATCAAAGGATGCAAACAGAGCAAAAGTGAGTTTTACACACTGACAAAGCAATGATGATGATTTGTTGGAAACAAGATGTAGGATCCTCAGAGCTGTGTTAGTGCATCAGACCCTGCAGAGGAACACTTAATTGTCTTTTTATATTTTTTGTTTTATACTGCAAGCCACTGATTTCGTATGTATTCTATTAATGTCAAACCTTAAAGTATGTGGATCACAGTCATAAAATTAGAATATAATGAGTGGAACAAATGCATTTCTACTGTGGAATGACAGAGTGAATAGGCAGGAATGCACTATTGTCCAAGTCCTTTTCTCTGTGTGAGAATCAAGGTCAGCTCAAGGTCTGCATTGGCTGGTGCAGCTTGGAGGAATTTTTATTAGGTGCACAGGATTTTTGGGAACCCAGTATAATAGTAAAGCTGATGTAAACTGGACTTTAAAAGTAGCAAATCAAGATATTATAGCTGTTAGACTTTAGTACTATATATTACGATGACTGAATTCTGGCACAAATGTTAGTCATTCTCTGTGTGAGCCCAATAGACTGAATTCTTTTGTGAGAAGAAGGGTGTCATGTCTTCATGTTTATTTTTTTATAAGGAGGGTTCTGGATGTATGAAGCATTAATAGTCTGTGTTAACTTACCCTGTCAGGCAGCAAAATCTTTGTATTCCCCGTGTCACTGATTAGAAGATGATGCAGTAACTGAATGTTTGTTAGTTCTCCAGCTTCAGCATGATTAAGAGCCCTAGTAATGTTTTGTGAAGCAGATGAAGCCTTATAATGAATGAAGTATAAAAACACCTATAATAATGCAAACCTTACTTGCTGAACACATCCATTTTAAAAAGACACCTTATTTTTTGGAAGGATTGTCTTCTTACAGAGAAGTTAAACCTCTGTTCAAGACTTCAGCTTAGAATTTTTGTTCCCTGAATGGCTATGACATAAATCAACTGAGGGTTGACAATATGAGGGATGGGAAATGTAGGAAAGAAAATTATATTTTGAGAAAATAATCACTTTAAATTACTCGGTTTTGGGTGTGCAGTTTTAGATCATAGCATTCCAGTGAGATCTTGGTGCAAATCTGTCAACATTAACAGAATACCATTTTTAGTGACGCCTTCTCTGATTTCACCCAAATTGGTGAAGCTCTTAAGAAACCATAAAGAAAGCGTTTAACTCTTTGTTAGTCTTCTAATAGCTGATTTTTTTCACCTGTCATAGTACTCATTTGTAGGCAGGCAACAGTCCAGGAACCTTTTTGTACAATGTGTTGTTTTGGCTTTGTATTTTTAAAGGATCTATTGGGGAGCTTTCTGGATCACTTAAATGGAAATAAATATTCTGAATCCCATAAAGGAAAATACTTATGTCAACATATATATACTAGGGCTGACAGCGTGCTAGTGAAAAGCAGCTCCATTCTGTGGAGAAGGCTGTCAGTTCTAGTTGCCTGGAAATGGAATGGAAGCTAGGCTGATACCAATTAGCATCTGTGAGGTTACAAAGCAGTATAATGTGGAAATACATATTAACATGTTCTTGCAAGTAAGTGATGTAGTTTATATACACACTGAGAATGTTACAAGTGATTTTTTTTAAATTACTTTTTTTTTAGTTTGGGGCAGTACTACTTTACTAACATTCCTGTGGCACCTTTCCCTCCCTTCTGCTGTACTTTCAATTGTGTGTGACTTTGTTTTGCAGTTTGTGCCATCGTCTCCTATCCGTATTCCTAGCAGCCGTCTTCATCAAATCAAACAAGTAAGCACAGATTCTTCTAAATTAGTTTTTTATAGGCGTTTGGTTTTTTTTGCAGTTGATACATAATGTCCTTCAAGTGGCTGTAGATTTTATTTTCAAACTGCCTGCCCAGTTCCACATTTCATGAAGCAAAATGCATCTTACAGCAAGGAGAAGATTTCACCAGAGAGAGGATTCTTAAAATGAACATTTTAGAAAGGAAATCTTTAATGTAAACCCTTAGGGTTGAATTTCACCAAGTTTTTGGCAGCAATGCCAGCATAAATATTCTGGGCCAATAACAAAGTGTTCTTTAACTTGTGTTGGCACAAGACTTTTGTGCAGCCAGAAAATGAGCAGGATAAGGAAGCACTCTGGCTGAAAAATAGTCTGTACTCTTCTGGCAGGGCTATTTTTCATCTGTATAATTTTCTTATCCAGATCCCTGTACTCGTGCTGTCACAGCACGAATGGAGGGGGAAGGGCACCAGAGCAAACACTCAGGAAGGAGGGTGGTGTGGGGAATATCTGAGCAGGCTCAAATAGCTCTGCTCCCAGCCAGCACACCGCAGGCTGAAGACTCCAGCTTTAAAATCAAAAAGCTCAAACTCTTGTGTCTCCTTCATTTTATATCTCCACTTCTTGACAGTAGAATGGTTATAAAATTAGCTTGAAGATGCTTAATTTTATTTAAATTTTGTTTTTTAACTGGCTAGTTGTCAATGGATAGGCTTGATTCTTACAGGGTCAAAAGCTAAGAAAATGATTTAATGCTTCAGACAGCGTTTTTAGGGTATGTTGCCTGAGTGGTGGAAGGCACTTCTGCTTCCCACCTTGGTTATTTCAGGTAGTTGCACAGTAATCCTGAAGAAAATAACTTCTTGCTTTCATTATGTAAATAATCTACTGTCTTAAATAGACTCTGAAGCACTCAGGTCAGTTGTACAGCTCTTTTTATCAATATAAAAAGGCTTAAGATTAACATGTAAATATCACAGAATCATAAATTAGTTTGGGTTGAAAGGGACCTTTAAAGGTCATCTGGTCCAACCCCCCTGCAGTGAGCAGGGAGATATAATGAGAAATAGGCTGAGAGCAAAGGAATGAACTGTTATGGCTCCGCTCTATTACATGAAGTAAAACTTGATAATTCAGGCTTCTGGAAAATGCTTCTACATTCGTGTTTTTGCCATCCGTTTATTAAAGCAAAAAGTGTAACTTCCTAATTGGTGTTTGAGCATTAGATTCACTAGAGGGAATTAATTCCATGTTGTGTGTACTCACTGAGAACCTGTGTGATTTACTTCTGATCTCTTTCAAATCAGAGCAAATTATCACACAGGTGAAGTAGGTTAGACTCTTCCTACTTATGATGAGGATTGTGAAGATGTTTAGTTGAACTTTTACTCTTGAATTAGGGAATCTACTCATTCACTGAACAGACTGGGTAGCAGTCAGGTAATTTTAAGGAATGGTGTCTGCCTAAGAAGAGATTGAGTCATGTTTGTACTTGGTGTTAATGTTTAGTTTAATTTTACATATTTGATCCATTTTAATAATATTTTATGGAGGTTTTTTTAGAAAAAACCTCACTGAATCCTGAATTCATTGTGTGCAATGCAGTGTATTGCAAGTGAGATGCTGACAAGTATCTAGTTAGTCACTAATCCATAGAGTAAGGTAAGAATCCAGCCGTGTTTTTGAGGTTTATCTGTACTACAACCCCCTTTGTAAAGTATTACTCAAGATTGCATAAAGATGCTCTGGCATGTGCAGAATTTCTGGTTCATACTATCATTATTCAGTTTTGTAGCTACTTCTTGGTTAGTAATGAAAATAAAGCTGCTTGGGAAACAACCAGCTCACGTAAGCACTTCTTACTTGATGGTCTCTCTTGCTACATCTCTTTCTCATCCTCTCCTCCTTGTTCCTTCTCATGGAGTGAGAACTTGAGGTTATTGTTGCTTAACCGAGTTGAATTAAATTTTCCACATGCCAAAGTGAAGTGAAACCATAGCTTTTCTGACTTGCTGGAACAAAGTGCTTCTTTTTTTGACCTTCCTTCTTCATGTGTTAATCTTTTAGGAAGAAGGAATGAATTTGCTGAACAGGGAAACCGTTCGTGAAAGGTGAGCACTAAAGCAAAGCAGAACAGTCACTGCAGCCATCTGTGGACCCAGGACAATACATTTCTTTTCTTCTTTATAGAGAAGTGCAAGTAGCAATGCAGATGAGCCACTCATGGGAGGAGAGCTTGAGCCTGGTAATGCATTCATGCTTTAATTTGTGTTTCTATCATCAGTATCAGGACACTAAAGACTCTCTCATGTCAACATTTTCTTTGATAGTTTGACCTACAATTAAGGTCTTAGTATAGCACTGCTTTTGATCAGCAATTTTTCACACTAACAAGGCATAGAATTATCAGTTGTTCAAGGTACATGTGGGTTCCTTGGGATGCTATGTCAAAAGGAAATTGCATGGATGTCTACCTGTTCAAATTTTCTTCCATTTCTGATACTCTCCATGTAATGTTTAAGGCATTTTTTTTGTTGTTAAAAATAAACTCATAAATGGCTGCCTAAAAATTGTTGATATGATGGAGGATAACTTTGGAATTTCACACCAAACAGTCCTTTTCTTGTTAAGGTACCTGCTCATAAGATTAATTGTGTGTACTGTTTACAGAGTGACAATGATTTTGAAAAATCACTATCACCAAAGCAAGTAGACTTTGTTCCAGTTTCTCCAGCTCCTTCACCTACACGAGGAATAGGGAAGGTGAGCAAAATGTGATAATAATGGTTTTATCTTAAGTAGAGCTAAATAAATTCAACCAAATTAGTAGCAAAAGATAAAGCCACCTGCTCCTTTCTACCTCAGCTGCAAACACGAAACTAGAGAGTAAATAAAACCTCCTAAAACCCCAAACCAGAAAATACCAGCTGCTCATCTTGTGAGTGTGAATTTCTGTGGAGTGTTCAGCTGTTATGCTGTGGTTAATAAAAAACAAATAAGTCTGTTTAACCAGAGTACAGTGAAATAAATCTGCATGAAAATGGAATCTGTCCAATTTAAATTTTTTTTTCTTAGCAGCAAAAAGTGATGTCTGAGTATACCTAGTGACTGCTTGCTGAAACTGATACTGGGTTTTTTATTTCTCTGCAGTTAAGTGTCAATCATTACCACATGGGAGTGATACAGTATTTATAATAACACAAACTCTTTTCCTCTCAGCAATGTTTCTCTCCATCTTTGCAAAGTCTGGTGAGCAGCAGTGGGTTGCCTCCAAGTCCCAGCCCAAGTCCAACAAGGAGATTTTCAAGGTAAGTCACCAGATCATATCAGTGATAGAAAATTGCCATAGCTTGTTCACAGTAGGCATTTGAAATACAAGAATTTGTTATATCCGTAATTGATTTCTGAGCACAAACACGACTTCATATACTCATGTAGACTTTAGATTTTATGGTGGTGTAAAACATTTGTCAAAATCCTCATGTCATAACATTGGGAAATGGGCTGCATTGTGGCATCTGTCTTCCCAGTGTAGTCTCTATACTGCTCTCATTCATGTTTTTAGTAATTGAATTCTGAGAGGAAGAAAACACAAACAGATTTAGGGTTTGTTATTCCTTTGAGTGATGTGGGCATACAATTAAAGTTTACTAGACCCTCACAGTTCAGCAAAGCACTGCCTGTCGACTGAGATATAGTCAGTGCCTGGATGTGAGCTTTTAGACTGCCCCAGTTGTGAAATAATTTAATTAAACTTTTCCTGCTCAGTTCTGTGCTTTCTGGCCTATCTTCAGAGGGAAAAAAAAAAAGGACTTGTTTTGGATAAGCTGTTTCAGTGCCTATTTTCTTAGTGGTTTCCACCCAGTAGTTTGTTTTCTGAGTATTTTTTGATTCTTTTTTCAACCTTTCTCTTTTAATGGTGATCTCAGTGCAGCATCTGTCTTCTTTTAGCAGGAGAAGCCAGAGCCCAATTAACTGCATTCGACCAAGTGTTCTTGGATCAATCAAAAGAAAAGGTGCAGTATTTAGGTTTGGCTAATACAATAGGCCAGCTTGTTAGTCATATAATAATTCATATAGCTTTCTTCATANCCCTCTCCGGGCATTTGTTGTATTCTGAGTTTTGTTTCTTCTTCCCTGTTCTACCCTGTTTTGTTTGGTGTTAATAAACAGTTTGAGTTTTTCCACTTTCACTTGCTGTGACCCACTTGTCTTATTGGTGGAGGAAAAGGAGAGGCCCTTTTTCCTTTGGAGGAGGCACTCCTTCTGGAGCACTTCTTCCTAAAATTTTGTCTCCAAAACCGAGACAATAATTCTGTCCAGTGGCTCATACTTCAGAAAGTGATTAGAACATGTTACACATAATAAAAGAGACAAATAATTCAATTAGATTTTACTATTCCATAAAGCTTTTAATTCCATAATGCTAATAATTGTTTTGTTCTAATTCCTCCCCACTGCTGTGGTCATATAGATGTGATAAAAAATGTGATGTAACCCGCTTAACAAAACAATAAATACAACTATTGGTATATATAACTTAAACAGAAAGCTTTGAAAGTCCTGGTTGACTGAAGCACACAGGTACTGTGCATTTAAAATAACTCTTCAAAACCCAAAGCTGATACCCAGGCCTGGTAGGCACCTTAAAGCTTTATTAGGAAATGTTTCTCTGTCTTTCTGCATTTTTCTTGAAGTTTAACTCCTGGCAATTTTATTGCACCTATTTTTATATCTTCAAGCTTCACCTTTATTACAGAACACCTCTGGCTCTGAGACAACTTTTAAAACACTTTCATCTGAGTTCTGTCATAGCTTATTTAAGCATATCTCTATCCTCTCTTCTTCTAGAGTGTTTGGAAATCTAAGTCAATAGAAATGTTTTCTGACAATCCTGGAGCTTGTTCTTTTTCCTTATTTTCAGCTTCTCTGCTCATGTGGAGCTGGTCAGTGAACTGATAGCTGGATAAACTGAAACAAAAGGATTATTCTTCACTACTGAAGAATAAATACCTGATATGTACGCCTTAGTTAGTAACTCACTGAACTGTACTGAAGCTTGGACAAAATGGTTCCAGGAAATAGACAGTCTTTAAAATTTCAGCGTCTAAATTCTATGCTCTACAAATGGAGTAATATATTATAAGTTTGAACTTCTATTCTGTTTGCTCTGTAGAAGTACTTTGAAAGTAGATTTTAGTTTAAATGAGTAGTAATTTTTGTCACTCATTATCTCTTCCCAAAGGTGTGACAGAGATGGAAGATCACCCAAAAAGATTATTCCAAGGATCCACCAACATGCTAACCCCCGAGGCTGCACATCAGGCGGACCTTGGGGCATGGTAAATGCTGTGCTGTTTATTGTCCCTTTCAGCAGAAGCATTACAAATCTTTTATTTTTCTAGCAGTGATTATGCTTGAAGTTTTTTGTGCTTGGTTTTGTCTTTTTTTAATAGAGATATCTCATAATGTTACAGCATTGAAATTATCACAGTAAACGGGCAGCAATGTTCACTACAATTCTGCAGTTTCTAGGCCTGACTGATAACAGTTGAGCATGTTTAGGAAAAGACACCTCACAGATGCTAGCTTTTGGAGTCTGCTTCAAATTGCAATCAAATGGCAATGCTGATGCTTTTGGGGTGAATTGGGTTTTGCTTTTTTGCCCTTGCTCTTAGTCACAGAGGAACATGAGTCTGTCAGAGGAGCTGGGAGGAGATAAAAAGTACTTTGTTAAAAATTGTAGTGATTGGTAATAACAGGGATTTTGATCTAGTGTTTTAGTCAAAAGGTTAATCATACATAGGGTGTGCCCACACAACTGTCAAGGGTTGTTCACAGTATTTGTGTCTTTTTGCCGTTCAGCTGATGTACAAGTCATGCACAAGATTTGAGTAGCAATAGCAAAATAGATGTTTTAAAAGTACTTTAAAAACATACCTTTTTTGCACACCATTTACAGTAGGGATAGCAGTGTGGGTTCATTTGCTGCATCTTGGTGTAGGAGATGGTAATTTTTAAAAAATCACTTTCTGCTATCACTGATGATAGATCAGCTATAGTTATGAATTTGTGTCCTGTGAAATACGTAGTACAGTGGAGGATGGACAATTTATCATTGGCTCTCCTGGCAAAAAGGCCTCTGGCTGTTGTGCTGGCCCAGGGCTTTGAGGATAAAGTAAAGCTGCTTTGGAGGATGGCAGTGGATTGCTCAGCCTGGGACTTCTGATCTGTGCCCCGTATTTGGGTGAGCAAAAGAAGAAGTGGGCAGAGTGTCCTCTGTGTGTCTGGAAGTGACTGCAAGATGTGTAGCTGCAGATGTATTTCAGATCACAGGGCTTGCTGCTCCTTCAGAGATGCACATGTGTTTAGAATGGCTTTGTGATGATTTGGGCTGGTTTTGGCCACTTACCTGAGCCAGTGCCTTGTTTCTCACTCCCTGGTGTCGCTCTGTTTTCAGTCTGTCCTCACAAGCCCTGGATGACAACAGGAGCAGTGCAGGCTCCTCCTGTGACTCTCCAGCTGAAGTTGGCACCAGCACAGACTCTCCAGTGTCGCTCTCTGACTCCAGATCCCCGTTTTTACCTGTTGATCTCACAGCCAAGTTACCAATGGACTGAGAAGCAGGAATCTGCTGATGGACACCGGGAAACAGGCAGGATATTGCCCAGACTTTCTGTTGTGTGTAACCCATTCTGTTCCTCATAGGAACTTCCAGCAATGTCATTACTTCTAGAAAACTTCCAGAATAGTTCCTTGAGGAGGAATTCACCTTTCTAGTGATTTGTATGACGTTTACTACAATACAGAAGCATTTGGGCTGCAGACGTGTTGGGTGCTCACATCAGTCAGCAGCTGCTGGTTTGCAGTGGATGTGATCTCTTTGCCGTGAGTTACAAACACTGTAAATGTGTCCTGCTTGTGGAAGACTTGTCTTGCCAGCAGCCAGTGTCCTCCCTGCCTGTGGAGGAGCAGATAACTCACATTTGTCCTCAGCCTAAAACCAATGAAGCAGCTTACTAATTGTTTCTATTCCCAGAGTGTTAGATATTTATATTTTTTTCTTCTTTGTATGAAAGGAAGAATATTGCAGGGGGAGAAATTATTATTATTATTATTGTTGTTGTTGTTGTTGTTATTATTGTTGTTATTATTGTGTTCTATTATGATTGACTCTTAATCAATTCTATGTTCCTCTGAATCTCAGAAAAGAACAAATTGGTGAATTGTCAAATTTATATGCTGGATTTTATTCATGATCATGACTGCTGTTGGGACTAAATCTAAATTAGGTGTGGAACATTATTCTGGGGTTTTGTATCTGGGGTTTATTTCTTTTTCTTCCCCATTTAGATGATGTATTGGAGTGGTAGATGCTCTGTTAAAGGTCTTTTCATAGGGGAAAATAGTGACAATATTTGGAACAATACATTAAATCCTGAGATTTTAGTATTTAGTACTTCAGGAATGCATTATTTTAACAGTCAGTATTTGTCCTCATATATGACAGATACGGTGAGGAATCTTGAATGCCTTTTTACAGGCTGAGGCCATCAAACATATTTAATCTGTGTTTAATTTCCTGATGTCACTTCCTCAAACAATGACATCAAGTCATTTCTGCTGTTGAAAACTTCAGATGCTGATTGGAAGCCTGGAATCTGGTAATCTGAGACGTTTGAAGAAGTCGGTGTGTTGAGGCATCCTGATCTCAACTCTGAAATTCCCCAACCAGGAGGAAGAATTTGTAGACCCCCCTTCCTATGGACAGCTGTCTGGGATTTTGCAGTGACACCCTCGCTGGGGTTGTGCAGCTGAACTCCCCCAACTGAGTCCCTCTTTGTACATGTCTGTGCATCTGTGCTATGTGGTTTCAAACCTTCTCTCCATAGAGGTTAATAATGAAGCAGAATGTTTTATTTTTAAACGCTAACTCTTTGTAGTGTGTCATAAAGCAAGAAAAGTATGGGAACTTCCTTAAGTAGGAGAAAAACCTGCCCTGAACTCTGCTGTGAAAGATTCACACAGATGAACCTTTGACTGACAGCAGCCATCAAAATGAGAAGGGGATTACTTGGTGGGCAAAGATCTGGTGACATGAGGGCCAGTGACCCATTTCTGTGTGTCCTTATTGTAAAGAGAAAATAGAACGTATTTAATAGTCTGACTCTGTTCTAGTTAAGATACGACATGGTTTACTTCTGGTGTCATTCCTCTTAAATTATTGTAAGAACCACCCTGCTGGTTGCAGTCCCTCCCTGAGTCCAGCTGCCCTTTGTCCCCGAGCAGACGCACATGGGAGTGCTGGGCTCTGTTTGCTCTCTCTGCTGAGGCAAAGTTTGGGTTTGCAGTTTCAGTTTTGTGCCAAAGAGTTGCTGTGCTTTCACTCTTCTGTGGTGAGAGCAAGACTCTTTTTTAAAAAAATCTTACTTATTTCTTAAGAATGAACCTCCTGGTGTCTCTTCCAGTCTTTGTTAGAAGACACATCAGTATAGGGGGGTTTAATAGCTGAGTGTGGGTCAACTGGTCTCTTTTCTGTTGAATATTTAATGCTATTTTTCAAATAAGTGCCAATAAATGGAAAAATAAATGTGTTTTCCTGGTTTTGCACTTCTTTAGATAACCATATTCTTGTTTTCACCTGGGATTAAATGCTTTCTTTTAAAATCAGAATATCTATTGTAATTTACTTCTACCCAGTCTGGTTAACGTGCAAGTAGGTATTAAAATCTGCAGCACACTTACCTTGTTTTCTTTGTGCAATGATGTCTTGCAGGTCTGTGACAACTCTAGGAATAAAGAAGAATAAACCCAAACATTTTTGAATACAAATTATATGTGTCCCTGGTTTATACCTAGAGGAGGTTGTGGTGAAATAGTTTGGAAGACAGAAGCTACTGCTGGCTGGTGGAAAGTACTGAGGGTCTTAACTCTTGGGAAGAAGTGGGGAGTCTTTGTGTTTTAATAGGGCAGTTAATCATAGAATTATGGAATGAGTTGGGTTGAAAGGGACCTTAAAAAGCATCTCATTCCACCTCTGCCATGGGCAGGGACACCTTCTGGCAGACCAGGTTGCTCCAAGCCCCATCCAACCCAGCCTTGAACAGTTCCAGGGATGGGGAGTCCCCAACCTCTCTGGGCCAATTAATGCTGTTGGAGGAGAGTGAAATAGTTATTCATCTGTATCCGTTGCTTTCCCTGCTTTTGCAAAACAGAAATTGCTTTGAAACTGTGGAAAAGCATCTCAACGTTTTATCTCCACATCACCAAGAAGCTGCAGCTTCGCACCCTGGAGTCTGGAGACACATATAGGGTTTTTTTCCACTGAAATGAAAAATTTCGGAACCAATTTATGCTCCAGAACATGTATCTGGGTGCAGCGATGTTATACAATGCACATAATCAACCCTGTACTTGTCTAGTAACTCATGCTTTTAATATTGCCTCTGCTTCTCTCTGGGATTCTGCCACAAATGGCACCTTCCAAAAGTCACACTTGTGTTTGGCACTTGCTTGGTCTGGTTGAAAATTATCCTGCAGGATTTGTTGGCAGTTAAATCAGATCTTGGGCCACTGTGTCTTCCTTGACAACTGATGGGTGTTTTTCTTCCTTCCACCTTCTCCAGTTGCTGAGGGAACGTCAGTAACCGTGCCAGTGCTCAGGGGGCTGTATTTTTGGAATGAGCCCTTTGGTGGTTGCTGCGTTTAGAAGAGGGATAGATACTTCACTCTGGAAGAGAAGTACAAATGCCAGGAAAAATGATCCTGTGCCTCAGCTAGACTGACTTGCAGGGTCTTCTGTGTGTTGCCAACGAGGTGGGTGACCTGAATGCTCAGCTGAGCAGCTGCCTAAGGTCCTCCTGAGATCAGGGTAAGAACTTAATCCTAAATTCTTTCTTTTCACCTTTTTCCAGAAGACTTGAGAATAAATGATCACCAACCCGTAGAAACAAAACAAGTCTCCAAAGTCTGGTGAGACTGAGATATTTCCATTTATAGATGTGTGCTGTGGTTCCAGTATCAGTCCTGTGTTTGTGAGTCCAGCCCTGCTGTTGTGCAATGATTTGCCAGTGAAGTGACTGGAGGGACCTTCAGCACTCCATGAGCTTGAGAACAGCTTGTGCCTCCTTTAGCAGTTGTCATTTCAGAAATGTTCACTTTATGCTGTTGTATTCTTGCATATGTTGGAGTCGTAACTCATTTACTTAAAATAGAGAGCTTCAGGAGTCATAATTAAACTGAGTGAGCTCTTCCTATCCTGTTTTAAGCAACCTTTCTCATCACCAACAGGCAGATGGAGTTTAAGTTGATCCCTCTTCTCCTGGAAGCAACAAGTTAAAATATTTGTAAGTGCTACTGAATGTTTACAGCTACAGTACAGTAATTGAAACCTTACTGATATAAAGAGGAGTGCTTGGCAAGAATCCTTTTCAGTAACTGGGTGCAAAAATTGTCACCTCAGGTTCATTTTTTAGGGATGATTGTTTTACCTGTACCAGTGGAGCCCTCCCATTTCTGCATATCTGGTGGGAGCTTCTTTGTTTGATAAACTTGAGAGCAGTTGCCAGCCAGCCCAGGCCTTGCTCAGGAGATGCCTTTCCTCTGGCACGGAGCACGGGAGGCAAACATCCTGCATCCCAAAGACCCAGACCCCACACACACGCTGAGACTGCTTCCACCACTGGGGCTTTGTGGTAGAAGCACAAGAGAGGAGGCGAAAAAAATAAAGCACTGAAGGAGAATAACCTTGTTTGACTTTCAGTAGCTGGCTCGGGAGCAGAAATTTCAGAAGGGGGGAGGAGTCAGGCGCATTTAAACCAAAACCAAACACAGCCTCAACACACCTTCATGCTGGCTACCCTGTGTCTCTCAAGGAACTGGTGAGACATCCTCAACGTCACAAAGATTCCTCAGACAAATCTGGCATTTATCAAATTAAAAATTCTTCTGTTAGTTTGCTTTCTTATTCTTTTATTTGTTTCATAAGAGCCTTAGAAAATGCTTGCTATTTTAAGATTTTCTTCAATGACAAATAATTGTTTGTAAATGTACAGAATTTTGCTGGATGTCAACACAGGTAGGAAGAGCTGCTCAAGAGGAAGCAGGTTTTGCTGCAGGGACTAATCTTTGGAAATGTGGTTCTCCTGGGTACTTTTTGTCCTTGTGTGGAGAAAAATCAAACCCATGATGTGCATAGCACACATCGGGGTTTGTGGCACAGAAATCGGGTACCGTGTTTTCTTTCAAGCCAGTTTAAATAAAGCTGGTACTGAAATCACTGCAAGAAGCTTCCTGCTAAAAATACATCAACATCCTTTCATTTTAAGTGCATTCACTTCAGCAGTCAGTTTGGATTGTGGAGATTCCTGGCAGATTCTTGAGGGAAAGGCACTAATGGGTTTAGTGATGCTGATGGAACGTGGGTTTCCAGAGCCCTACTGCAGTCTTATTTCTCTTGGTGGTGGTTTTTTGTTTGTCAAAGCAAATGCCTTGATATTCATGCCTTGAGCCACTGAGTGTGCAGTTTTCTCATTTTTTTACCGTAAATCATATTTTGCTATTGAAAATTTTATTGCTAGGGGTTTTTTTTCAACTGGAAACGTGCATTTAAGTTCCATTACAGGGCACCTGTTACTTAGGTAGACCTTCTTACCAGCCTTTTTCCTCACAGTGAGGAGACACCCATAGCTGTAATCGTGGTTGTGCCCTTGCTTAAATTATTGCTTTGCAACCTCTGCTGTTTTGAAGACCAGTGTGGTCGCTTTGCCTGCATGTAATTCCACATTATATTGTCAGCATGGTCATACAGCTTTGCAGATTTCCAAGAGCTGATGTGCATTAGCTACAGCTCATTATCCAAAGTAAACAGCTCATTAGCGTTCAGAGGAGAGCCTCTATAGAAGACAAAAATACACCAAAAGTGAGTATATGCCCTTACTCGGCTTTAGTTGAGACACTGCAAGTGTTGCCTGCCTGTGTTCGTTCCTCCAGCTCTCCTTTTTGGAGGATGCACTTGTTCTCCAGGCTCCTTTCACTGAGGTCATTATCTGTAAACGGCTCTTGCTGGCTGTGGCAATGGTTTCCCAATCCTCACCTGCCCCTGTGGGGCAGTAACAAGTGAGTTATGGGCTGCTGGCAGTAGTGAACTTCACTCTCCTTCAGTGGTTTCAGTCTTAATTTCCTCAGGCAGCACATTATGCCTGCAGGAAAGGTACTCCAGCACTATTAAATTTGGCTGTTTCTCCTCCAGCTCTAGTGGGACACGGTGCCTTCCCTACACTGCAGCGGGCAGGTGAGTGCCCTGTTTCCCAGGGACACAGGAGGGAACCTGTTTTCCAGGGCCACTTGGCCCCTCTCTCTGCACACAGCTGGCAGGAGGGTCAATACCAGGATTGCTCAGCCCTGCATGCTTTGTAGGGCAGTGTGTTCCCTTCTTTTCTCTGCCCAGAGGGGCTTATGCAAGGCCAGAGGGCAAAGCACCTGAGCTGCTCCGACCCAACAACTCAAATGCCCACCTGGCAGAGAAAATGGTTCAAGGTTTTGGGGGTTTTTAAGGCCTCTTGTACAAGGGTTTTTTTAAGACCTATCCTTAAATTTGATGTTGCCCTGAGTGTAAGTCTGAAGTGTGAGATTCACACTCCTGACAAAGGAAAGGGGCAATGGAACTTGGCATTTATAAGGAAAGCAGTTACAAGGAAAGTGAGGTCTCTTAAACGTACATTGACAAACGAGGACTAAAATACAATGATTTATTGCCAAACCTATTTGGCAGCATCTTTCCAGTTTAGGCTTGTTGGTTATCAGATACTTGTACATAGGAGCAAAAGATGAAATAACTTATGATGGGATTTGACAGCTCTTAATTAGCTGATTGCAGGATTTCTCTGCTTTTTTTCTTGAAGGCACACTTCTGTGCATGGGCTCCTCTTGGAGCTGCTGCAAATGTCCCTGTGGAACTGTTTCAAGAGCAGTGACTGTTCCCATCTCACAGCAACGCTCCAATGTCTTCCTGGGGCATGTCTTGAGACACGTCAGCAGCAGCAGCTCAGCTTTTCCCTTTGCAGGGATTGATTTGTTTCCAGGTGGTGGCCATGTGAGGGTGCCGGACCTGCTCTCTGGGGCTCCATCATCAGCTGTAATCCCTGGTGCAATTAGCTGATTCCCTGAGAGCCCTGTCTGCCCCTGGAGCTCTGCAACAGTACACTGGGTCTACTGAAGTTTCAAGCACACTGTGGTTCACTCCTCTAGAGAAACAGGATCATCTCAGGATTTTCTGATCCAGACAAGTGCAAACACCTAGAGAAGATCATGTACCAAGCCTACAGCGACTGGGAGTGACGCCCCCCGAAGCGATCTCGGCAGTGTTCCCACTTCCTGCTGCCAGCACAGCTCATCTGAGCTATCGGTGCCATAGCAAGTGCTGGGTAAACACCAGGATTGTTTCTGCTGGATGATCTCAAAGCCCTCCCAACTGTCTGCTGAAAATACTTGCCCACTGCAAGGAAATGACTGTTTGTTTGTGTTAGGAGTCAGGAACGGGAAATGACGTGAACACTTAACTGTTTTTCCTGGTGTTTCTAAGAGGTATATTCACTGTCTTGGATCTTATTTCCAAAGGTGTCCAGTGTTTCCTGCAACTCTAGTATGTAAGTACTAGAGGTATGTGCATGCACATAAATATATATAAAATCAGGAAATATCTTACAAATCTTGTGTATCCACCTGGTAAAATTTTACTGGTGCCCTGCTTTGACTATGCTGTAACATAATTTGATGTATTTTCCCTCATTGCTGAACTGAAATTGTCCTCAGGTCTTGTTTTCCCAACTGGGATAAATCTGATTCTGCAGTGTGCTGCAATCTCCCTGAAGTAGTCAGAATTCACACTTGTCATCCTTATTTCACCCAAGCACCAGTTTCATCTGCATCTGCTGAGTTATTCTGTGCATTTAATCCTTTTTTTTTTCTGTGTATTGCTCCTCACTTGCCCTGACAAAGAAGTGGTCCAATGTTTTTAGTCTTTTTGGTTGATGATAAATTTTTGTTCCTGATTTCTTTGGTCAAGGTGTTTTTCTAAACCAATAGTTTATCTTCCGATTCCTTGCAAACGACTGCTGGCATCTGTGTCTTGGGATCTCCCTTTTCCACACATGTGCTGTCCTGCAGGACTGAGGCAGCTGCAAGTGTCAGACCTGGTTAGTGACTCTGAAATCCTACAGGTGAGACTGTCATTTCTGTACTTCTGCAACTGTCTGGCAAAACATGATCCTGGTCCATGGCTGGAACACCAGGATATAGGGGAAAAAAGGGTTTGTGTTGGGCTTTTTTAATCAGCTTGGGCACAACAAAATGTTTAGCCTGGCTGTTGGGTGCTAAGATAAGGTACCACATGGTGCTTTTATCTCCCCAACTTCTGTTCCATTCCCTCACCTTTCCCCACGCAGCAGCAGGTTAAACCACCTCGTGAAAATCAGAATTCACAGTGTAGGTACTGAGGAACAGTGAAGCTACAAGAACAGAGCCCTGCAGTGGCAGGAAAACACTGACCCAGCCACAGGCTTGGTGTTGGAGGGAAGTGCTGTGCCTGCAGCACACTCTGGCACACGGCCTTCTAAACCAGCTGGGAACCTTTTTTTGGTTTTTTTTCTTAGTGACTGTTAATGTTTGACTTTATCATCTGATGCTGATAGATGACACAATCCCCGTTCTTCCAAGAATCAAACTGAAGTAGCATTATATAAGAAAAAAATGTGGTGGTTAACAACTCTTTTTTTTTTTTTTAAGAAACTCTGTTTTTTGCACAGTTTCTTTGTATTTCCATAATTAAGCAGAAAAGTGACCCGTAACATGCAGGGGAAAAGAAGGTTTGATTTCCAAACTTTTTTATTCATATCAGAGCATACTTTATAGACTTCTTACAAACAAAGATTTGTCTGTATGAATCCAACACCATAATAGCTGCCCTTTTAGAATTAACATCTCGACAATGAAATGTCAAATGAAGGGAAAAACTTGTTGTATGAAACAAGAATAATGTTCACCTTGAATATGAAACTGGCATTTAAGCAGGAGTTTCTGATAGAAAAGAAGTCCCTGTGGTAGCTGTGGGGGGAGGGATGTAGAGAAATGCCTTTGCTATTACACTTAGTTTGGTCTCTAAAATAGAAAAAATGGTGAATTTTGTATTAGTATGAGTTCAGCTTGAGTTAATGCCATTTCCAAGCATCCCTAAGAAAGGAAGGGATCTGATTACAGAATTTGTTTTTATTGTCTACAATTGTGGTACAAAATGGCCATTGCAAGAAATTATTTTCCCAGGTAAGAAAATGAACACTCAATGATATATTGGTAATGATGAAGTAAGAAATTTGAGAATTACTTCTTCACCTAAAATTCATGGTTTATTTCATAGTTTTGCTGATGGAATTTTTCATTTTCTTCAATGATCAGTCACGACTCTCACCTCTCTGGTATGTATATACAGAAGTGTTATGTGCCAGCCTTGGCAGGTACAACCACAAACCAAATGAGCGTTTTTACAGAAGACAGTTTGCTTTTATAGTGATCACGCACTGATGTGAACATAGACTAAAAATAACAAATGTTGTTTTAATAAGGATTTTTTACAGTAGGCATAGATATAAAAGTTTTTTCAAATTATTTTCACAGGTATCACTGAACATTTCCATAGCTGTCTGTTACAGAAGCACCGCAAAGTGCTTTGAGTCTTTCATTTATTATACACAGTTAAAATATATTACACTTCTGAAGGTATCTTAAATCACTGAACAGTTTTGCTAGCATCTTAATGAGCCAAATGGGAGTAAAAGGCAGTCCACATTCATGATGTGAATATACAGTAAGGTGTTTGACATCCTATGAACTCATTGCTCATGTTCTCAAAATAACCATGGTGATGAGACCTGAAAGACAAGAATTAAGAACTAAACACTTTGATTTCACTCAAAATAAAACATTTAAAATAAAGAGTTTACCCTGCCACAGGCCAGAAAATATGGTAAAAGTGCATAAATACACGCAGAATGCATTTATATATACACTTCTATATTAGAAGTATGGCTCCAAATTTTGATGTAGTTAAAAAATCAACACTGAAGTGTGGTGCATGAAATAACTGAATGTCAACGAAGATATAAATACTCCAAACAATTACTGATCTCTCTACTGGAAAATCTTAACACTGAGCTTTTGACTTGGGTAAGTATAACACTAGCACCCAAACCCTATTTTCCTTGTAACAACTCTATGGGCAGTGTCATTTGAATGCTGAATCATCAATAAGGCAGATTAGTTGAAGGCTCTGAGGCTTTTTTTCTGCTCTGTGCATAATAACTGATCAAAGACCAGTTTTAGACAAAGATGTTAAGCTTCCTTGTCAGTCTGCAGAGGGAGCTTTCAACAGACTCTTTGTTGTGGCCTTTAAAGAGGGAAGAAAAAAAGAACTGCTCTGATAGAGGATAAAAACAATTAAAACCAGATGAAAACAGGAAATAGGGGCTAATAAACTTACTCATGACACACTGCAAAGTTCATTTTAATTATGTGCTAATACAGGAAAAAGTGCAAATCCGCAGTTCTTGGCCATGGGTTATATTGCACAAGGTAAGGGAGGAACATAAGGGAAGAACATAAGGGCTCCCTGAATTCCAGCCTTATGTAACATCAAAATAACAATTTATCAGTTCTTGGGCAATCTCACTTTCTTGCAGGCTCAGATGATGTCACTGTAACAGCCTTTCACTTCAGAGAGCTCGGCTAAAGCCTACAGATCTCACCATGGATAAAGACATTTCAGAGACTATTTTATCTCCTGCCACTCCATACTGATGGAACTTGGCTACTTTATGAAGATGGTGAAGGCAGAAGCATGACAGAACAGAGCTGCAACACTGCCTTCCATTAGATAGCAATTTATCCCTTAAAGAGGAACTACAGCTCAGCTATTTATTAAGGTCTGTATTGGTTCAGACAACCAGTGCTCCCACAACTACTGGATCCTTAGCTTGGATCAATCCCATCATGGCAGAGGAACAGCAGAGGCTTCTGGAGAACCGCCTATACCACTTGTACAGGGATTTCCAGACAATAAAGGGTTTAACTCATTTCTGTTAATCAAATACTTCTCAAATATCATATAGTCCTGTTGGTGTGGTATAACAACCCTTGCCAATTGGATTGCTCCACAATCCAGTTGTACTTCCTTGTGGAAGAAAGTGGTTTCAACTTCTCAAGAGCAATTGACTTCCTACATGAGCAAGAGTTGCACACAAAAGAATCTGTCCATGAACACTAAAAATGCTGCCAGCAAAGAAGTCAAAACTTCATAGGGAATCAAGAAACAGGTTCAGTTGCTGCAAATGTATTAAGTCAAAGGGCTTAAAACTGTAGCTGGCACCAGCAGAGCCTGGAGTAATTTTCAAAAGCAGAGATAAAAACAAAGTGAGGATTACTGCAAGGTCCGATCTGAGAATCCATCAGCATCAGTTTGGGCAAAGAGCCACAAGTGAGATTTCAAACCACTTTAGCAGATGGACGTTTGTGAGTCAGCAGTGTGTGCATGAACCAACAAGAACTTGCACTTTTCCCCATGACTACCTCACCTCTAGCTATCAGTTTGAAGCTGCCTAGCTCTTTTCCTTTAAATCCTCATTTCTGCCAGGTAGTGGGACAGGAGAATTGAGTTTAGTGTGACTGTTCTTCAAATCTGAAATAGTTATAGAGAAGTAGTCATAACAAATGAAATGTGCAACTCATCTATGCTGGCTAATGCAGGAGCAAGTTACAAATCAGGAAGAACTGTGGATGGTAGTGGTCTCAGACAGGTTTACAACAACTTACTGCTACACGTATCAACTGCTTATTAACCAGGTACTGAGAATGAAGCCTTAAAAAACAGCTCGTGGGGGCTGAAGGGAGAAACACAGTAACACATTGTACATTCTGCAATAGAGTAACTATTGCAATGCGAGAGTAAGAAACAGCACATTCTATTCGGTTTGTTGGCAGATGACTGTTGTTGGCCCATCATCAAATAAAGCTGAAATTAGCATGTAGGGGCCTGTGTGCAATAGGTATCAACTCAAATCTGGTCTAAAACACAATAACTAATTTACCCTGCTATCACCATGGCTGCAAATTAAGATCTAAGCCAAGATGCAAAATAAAAGGTAACGTGATGCTTTGTCTCCATCCAGTTTCCTGAGGCCACTGGCAAAGATAGGCAAAATTTTCCAAACTCACAGATGTTGCAGGAAAACGTTTATAAAATCCAAAGTACTTACCTAAAACATAAGCAGCTACTAACTTTTGATTCACACTTAAGTGGAGGTAGAGAGGCACCAGGGATTCCATTTCCCCCAATGTAGGTAGCATTAGTGCTGCAACACACACTACTCCAAGGAAGACTGTGAGTAAACTAGGTCCCGATGAGGCAGTTCTGTTTTCTGAAAAAGCAAGACAGCACCAACCATAAGGAGTATCTAAAAAATATAAACGTTAAATATTCTGCAAAAACGTCTGCAGTACATGGGAGCTGAAATATCCTCAGATATTTCTTTTTGCTCTGGAGTTTGCAGAGGGTGGAAGACAACGCTTAAACCCACCCTTCTAAACCTTCTGCATTCTGCAGTGGAGGAGGCTGCTCCCTGTTCTGATGCTGGAACTTGTTTTCACATGACTTCCCAAACCCCTCCCTTCTGGAGGAACAGAGCCTGCCAGGCCCAGTTGCTATATATACACACTCAGGACAGCTGGATGTCTCAGCAATGCTTGAGGTTTCCCTGTGCATCCTGACTCCATTCCTTGATATGTTCCTTCAGTGATCAGTAATCAATCAGTTAAGAGCACCCAAAAGACCTGCACAGGCAGGTAATTGCTCACACCTCCTGAACAAAACCTGCCTGCAGCAGAAGCACAGGTTCTTGGGCCAGATGAGCTCCCCTTCATTCTTTACAGGATTCAAGGGCTACACCTGAGCCAGAGTCAGTTTAGATGCCACAAATTAGTAAAATTTGAATCTTACTCTAAAAACTGTGAGAGTGAACCATTCTGACAGTCCAGGATTACCAGAATAAGGTAATGCAAACCACAGATAATAAAGACTCCTTCACAGTTTTTACTGCCCTGCACTTTAACAGCTGGAACCTACTCAAAGGCCTACTGTGTCACCTTCAAAAAGAGCTGTTAACATGTTAGCTGAATACCTCTAACCAAATCCTTAAGACCCATTGGAAAATAGCCAGTGTTTTTTATCAACGTCTCCTATCCTCAATGACTAGCAATATGTGCTCTATTTTAATTCCATAAATCTCTTATTTCCAGGTTGTAGGCTACATGCAAAGACTGCAGTTTCTTTGTTTACTGTTTTTTCTGTAAGTAAGCAATATAATGTAGTCAACAAGGTTTTTAAGCAGAGAAATAGCATTTGGATTAAGACCAGTATCAGATTGTTCGGGGTGGCTCAAACCTCTTTCCTGAAACAACTATCACAGGAACATTTTGTTCTGTGAGCCCAGAGACCTTTGTAGGTTTGCTTTAACTGTGTATCCTACTAATATCTGTTATGAGGTTTCTTTTCATAAGAAGTGTTTCACCAGCCAACAAACTCAGTACAAATAACGAAACAGATCCATTTTAACAACATGAACACTCTCAAGGAGGTTCATCTATTTTCCGGAATTGATTTTTGTTGTCCTGAAAAATATAACAGTGACAATAACATTTCAGTATAAATCAGTAAAAGTAACAAGAATGTAGACCATCAAGAATCAGTTTAGATTCATTTCAGGTACAACTTGACACTTTTTATCCTACCCCTTCAATTTAACTGTCTGGCCCAGGTTTTCAAGATTGTTGATTCACTTCCTCACGTACGCAACACGCAGAGTTTTCAGCCACCAACTGTGCTCTTCTGTTCTTGTGGGACAGACAAAAGAATGGGCGGAGAACAAGCAGCACTTTAGAAGATGTTCTGGCAATATTTCCTGCTCATCAGGAAATGGGGGATTAAGGGTTTGGAACAAACTCAAAAGGGGCATATGTTTTGAAAGAGCCCAAGGGAAAAAACAACTACCATCCTTTCTGATAAATTCCCACTGTCTGTATGAGAAATCCTGCTCCAGAGGAACAGTGGATGCACTCTCCAAGGTATGACATGCAAACACAGGGCAGCAAAGGGTCTTGATTGACCAAGACAGCATAAACAGCATAGCCAGAGTTTGGGTTCTCACGTACTGTCATCCTGAAGTGATAAAGACAGCAGTCTTATAGGTAAGTGAAAAGAATGATTTTAAAATTTATTTCTGTTTATATTTAAAAAATATTTTAAGTCTAGTCTTTCTAGTCACTAGAGGTATTCAAAACTGATTCAGAACACAGGAGGGGTAAAAGATTTCAGCTACCTGGTTGACACAAAGTCTGCTCAAAAAAGACACTTTCAGTCAGATGTTCTTTTATTCGTTTTTCCTCTTCTTCCTTTTGCTGTTGTTGTTCCTTTGCAGATGGAAGCAGAGTAGCAATAATCTCCTTTTTCCCTAATGCTTTCCTCTGGCTCTGCTCAGACACTTGGAGACGGAATTTATCTATGACACCATAGTAAGAAGCCCGAACATCTCTGTGACGAATCACACTGCAGAGAAAAACAACATTTTCAAACAGATAAACCACTGAGAAGCATGTCCGTTGTGGAATTACATCCTATATCACAAAGTTTGCCCTCTGTCCCCCTCCTCCAGATAAACTGGAATAATCCAGACCTCCATTACCTCCTCCATTACTCAATGTTCTTGAAGACTTGATCTTACCTCCTCTCTCCCCCATCTCCTCTCAAGCCCATCTTTGCCTCAGTCTGAGGCCCAGCTGCCAACTGATGAAGCAGCAATAATCTGAAAGATGCCTCCTCCTCCTCTATTAAAGTTGTTTGATGCTGGCCAATGATTTTAAAAGGTATGAGGGGACTGGAGTGAACAGGGAAGGAAAGGAGTTGGACAGGTGTTTGGCAAGCAAAAGTCCAGCTTCTTGGGGAAACCAGGCTCAAAGCTTAACAACTCTTTCTCAGAAGCAAAATTCATTCGCTCTATGGACAAGAGTCAGATAGGGATTTTTAAAATCAGAAGCCCACCATTGAGAGCATGTTTGGAACCTATAAAAAGCACAGCTTTAAAATAGTACTGATCAACAGCAAAACAGACCTCTGAGCAGTGCTGTGCTCAACTGCCTCCACTCTGCATTCGTGATTCATCAGGAGAATACATATCTAGCACTGAAAAGCTACAACATTTAGGTTTTGAAGTGGTATCAGCTCTTAGGGTAAGTAAGGATTTCAACTGTTTTTCCAAACGTTTTTTGTGAAAGGTTATTTTAAGTTTCTAAGATAACAGCAGCTAATCTGAAGAACATATGTACAAATAAGAAGGTTGCCATCTCATGAGGGAAAAAAAATGACTGTACCCTTAGTAACACAGGATAGCAGTCTTAAAATTGCTTCAAGAAACCAACCTTTGTGATAATATATACATTAAAATGCTGCAAGAAATGGATTTTTGTTTTTCAGTCTTCATTTAAAGGAACTATATCACATCAAGATATCTACAAGCATTAGCACGTAGCCAGTGCTTGCAACTGGTATCTAGTTTGAATAGGCTATTCAACACAGAAACAGAGACCAAGTCATCCCCTCAGCAAGAGGGCTGCAGCAATGTTTTACGTCACTTCAGAGGCAAAGGAGTGTGCCTATGACAGGCTTTCAGCAAGTGGAGTGCTGGCTGGGCAGCTGCCTTCACTAAAACAAAAAGCCTTTTCCCCTCACAACCTTAATTCATACAGCTCTCAGCATATAAGCACAGCAGATCAACTCTGATTTCTTCCTTTAACACTTCCATTTAAACTGGTGTTCCTACTCCTAGTACCATGGTACTAACTACCAACCTAAACAGAATCTTTACATAACATTGTGCTAGGAGAACATGTATCTGCTGCCAAGCAGGGAGATATTTTCTGCAGACCCTTATAAACAGATACATTCTCCTGTTTCTTTTTAGAGATCATTGCATAATTGGAAGCTCTGTAGAATATCTGTTTATCTGGCAAATGGCCACACTTGCATAGTACGGCTCATATCCTAGCAGTAAACACTGTCCTTAGACTGGAATGGGATGGGGGGTTTTGCTGCACAAAAAAATCCCCATGGAACATGTGTATGTCTTATTTTCCTTTATTTAATAAAACCCATTTGTTTAACCAAATGTAATCAAGCTTGTGTAAATGTCTGCTAAAGACTGGAATAGCTCACTGATACACTGGTATATTCTGACCTGTTTTGTTCCATTTTTAGCATTGTTGCCCCTGCTCACTGAAACTTTCACAGAAACTAGTTCCATGTTTTAAACTAGTTTTTTTCTAGTTCCATGCTTTAAACTTCCTTTCTATTTGGTGAGTCCTTGGAATTTTTCGAATTGCACATAAGGAATGCAGTCTACAGGAATAAAGAGCCATTCCCTAAGCACACTTATTATTTATCAGACAAAAGGTTTCTGTATATGGCCATTTGTTAGCAAGAGATTCCAGGTGGTGTTTTACAGTTTGAAAAATGTCTATTCAAAAAGTTCAGTCAGCTCTTTTAGGTACTTCAGACTTTCTTCAGCTGTATCTGTACATCACCACAGAAATAATGTGGCAAATAGAAGATAAAAAGAGTTGGTCTATTTTAGCTTATACACCTACTCTTCTTCAGCTTTCAGCAGCCTACAGACCCTGTACATTACTGTGGTCACTTAAGGAGCCTCCTTCTGTTCTGAGTTACTGGGTTGATACCTGACAGGAGAGACACAGGGGAGACACAGGGATCTGAGAATGAGAGGGGTGGTCAGGGTGAAAGGTAGGCAAAACTACCTTTATTAACATGGCCCAGGAACACGTGCTCAGTAGAACTGCATACATTTCCATTTTGCCAATCTGCAACAAGTACTTCTCACAAACAAATCCCAGCCCTGGGAGTTTTGCTTTTCTTGTTATTTCTAACAAAAAGGTGCTCTGAGGAGTCTCATATTACTCTCATTCCTGGTTTACAAACTACCTTTCAAGATGCATTTACTGGCATCTTATTTATGCCCAAAGACAAAATTAAAGAAGGACATATCTCCAATACTGTAATACCTCCGCTCTAGAGGGAAAGAATAGCAAAAAACCAGAGCTGCAAGTATACAAGAGATTATGAAAACATATCTTTATCCAAGTTACATTTTATAACATGCGTGCTGTCATTTACAACCTCTTAAATAACAAAAGAAATTGAGATAATAAGAGGTATACTAGCAAAAAACCCAACCAACTTCTACTTACATATCAACACAGCACTGAGGCTTCACTGCACCAGTAGCATCCACCACCGCATATTTATTTGGAGTAGTACAAAGAACTGCAAGGAAAAGGACAGGAGTGGTAACAAATAATGAATTAACACATCACCAGCTTCATCAACAGATACATGTAGAGACACGAGTTTGGTTTTGTCACAGATACGATTTGTTACATGAATTATAATTGGACCGTTCAAGATCACCAACTAACCCTTAAATAGAACTTAACCTAAGAAACCCACCTTTGAATTTTAAGGCAAACTCATAGGGGTTATATAGAGTCAACACCTGCTTGTGTGTTGACTGGTCATCTGCATAAAATATAAGTTCTGTAGGAAAAACAAAAACAGGAAGATTTCCTTCCACTAACTCTGGCTGTCTTTTTTGTTGCTGCATTGGCACTGAATCCTCCTTGCTGCTTCTTGTGTTCTTATGACTTTGTATCCTCAGAGACTTCAGTTTTTGAATCGTTTAAGAATTCCAAAGCATTTTGGCAATTCTAAAGGAAAAAATGGGAAAAAAAGAGAAAAGGCAAGAAGATTATTTCCATAAGTCTATACTAAACTGAGGCAGTTAACAAAGGTGTAAAAATACAAAATGTGATGCTTGATTATGAATCTACCTCTACTTATGTTCCTTCAGAAATACTGAAAAAGAAAAAATATTTGCACTGGGTTTCCATCTATTTAACAAACAGCTATAAATAAACGGATAAGCACCTCTCCAGTGTATCATGGCAGCATTTGAGGGCCCAGTCCATGACTAGGGCTGCTTATGCTGGGTCTCTGCAACGCAAACCAAACGACGGCAAAAAGAAATCCCATCCTTGCCTCAGGACACCAACACCTGAGAAACACTAGGACACAAATGAGGAAATGCAACAACACTGAGGCAGCAGGAGTCACTGTTTAGGCAGGAACCTTTCCGTAGGGATGACCTCCCCGGATGAGGTATAACAAGTTAGGAATCTCCTCAACTAGGCACCCAGGTATGTCAAATCCCAGGGATTCAGAACAAAGGAATGGAGAACACCTTCATGTCTTGTTCAAACTAAACTCCCTCTTCCAACTGCATAGTTACAGGCAATGAATGGAAAAATGACTGGGATGAGTAGCACCAAACAGATTAGGGATTTACTATTTTATTAAGAGACTACAGGTTTTCTACCAACACTGCCTCTAATCAAAGTACAATCATCACAATTCTCCCTCTGCCACCCCCCACAGTTCTGTTTTATTTTGAGTGACATTCCAGAATTAAACCAGAACCCATGACCCAACCAAGAAACAATCCCAAATGTAATTCATAAAATAAAATTAATGCCAGACTCCTCAGCACACATACCATTGACTTTACACATGACAGAGAGAACAAAGTCTTCTCCTCCCTGCAAGATCGTCATATTTCACTGCAGCTTCTATAGGTTAATTATCAAACTGAAGGTGTCCTTTGAGGTCTAACTTTATACTAAAAAATACTAAAAGAACAAAAAGTTCCTGCTGACTCGTTAGATGTCATTTCTACTTCCCATAAAGCTTTTTAAAATAAATTTCACATTTCACCTGTTCTCCAGCACAACACACTGGTATAGTTGCACCTTAAAGAATTTAGTTTCTGAAATTTCTAGCAGCAAATAGCCCAAACATTATGAACAATCAAAAACAAATGCTTGTTTCTGCATTCTAAACATCATGATGATCACATTTCCAAGCACCAGATACGTATTCCGTACTTGAAACATGACACACGTTCGCGTGTTTACTAAAGTATATCTGTCATACCATCAGATTTACAGGTTCTGATTCTTATTCACAAACTAAGCTTTTAAATTTATTTAGTTAGTTATTAAAATAGCAAATTATCCCTGTAGAATTAAAATTCATGGATCTCACTGGAATGTCTTTTCCCATGATCCAGTTTCTTTTCAGAGCACAGGTTTGTTTCCACTTCACTGAAATGCTACTAATAATATTCTGAAAACAAATCCCCAATGATAGTGTTCCAAGCTGATGTTCTGCTACCTTATTAAGAAGAGTCTAGAAAAAGAAATAGCTCTGTAAGTGGCAATTTGGGTTCTGAGTGCTTCTTGGAATTATGATGAATCCCTTTTGTTTCAGAAAAATCAACAAACTCTGGAATGACTTTGTACAGCAAGTGTAAGCATTATTTCTTGAACAACTTCATGTACTATTGCAAAGTGAGTTTCATTGTTCCATTCAAACATATTGAGACTATATGAAAAGCTAATGCGGAAAAACTGCTGGCTTGTAGGAATACAAAATAACTTTTGATGCTTGTCATGGGCAGAAGATTAAGAATTATTTATTTAAATTTCTTTACTGAAGTTAGCTCAATGCAATATGCAATAAGAGTATGTTGGAATCTTTGGTTCTCATACCTATCTACACTGTGCACATCACGTGTAACAGAAATACAGGCAAACTTTGACATTAACAAAAGGGAGTTTTTCAAATAAATGTTTTAAGCTACCATAAAACCAACAGCGAGCTACTGCTACACAACTTAACTGACTATATTTAATAAAATTTTCAAGTATTATTTATAATAATCAGTATTGTTTTGATGCTTTACTTTTTTTTTAAACACTGCACATGTTTCATTCCAATTCCTGGCTTCATACCACGTCTCCAGTTTCTTCAGCTCAGTCCATGGCAAGTGTTCAGTGTCCAAAACCCCACAATTCTCAGTATCAATGAAAGCATGCATCACTACGCCTATCAACAGGCTCATTTTTGTTACACATCTGTGGAAAACAGTGCGCAAACCTCCCAGGATTCCACAACCTGCATGTGGATAGCCACCAATCTCAAAAAAGTATATCCCATTATTGCTTCCTTTTCCTATTTAACTTGGTTGGATGAAGAGCTACTGCCCAAACTGGCCAAAGTAATGTCCGGTAAAGCCAGGCCTATAGTAGACACATTTACTGACACAGCAGTGTCATTTCGGGTATAAATTTTTGGATTCCGAAGCAAGCAACCAGTATCCCTTTTGAGACAACAATTTTAGCTTAGAAGTCACCTTGCTGGGACATCTCACCAAGTGACAGTAGCAAAAGCACTTTTCCCAAAGACTGATTGATAAACCACACATATGCTAGGGAAATGTGATGGTTTAGTACTGATAGTCTTGATAAGAGCACACCTTTCCCATCAATAAGAAACTGCCAACACTTCTACAGACAAAGTTTGTATCACCACAACTTCTCTGCCCCACAGCAGCTCTAACAGTGAGAATAAGGTCACGTAGCCCAGACAGTGCATGAAGAGAAGCTTGGCTGTCACTCTTCTGCACATCCACTACACCACAACCACTAAATTTTGTGGTCAATAGTCACCACAATTACTTGCAGCACATAAAGGTAAGCACAAGCAAATCTGTCGCAACCCAGGATCTGCAGTCTCAGGCCTGTGATTTGCACTGCATAGATGGACTGATCCCAGCAGCGCCAATAAAATTCCTGGAGGAGCAGGGATCTGTCAGAGGTAACACTTGCTAGGGCCAGCGTGTAACACCAGAACAACGCCAGCTCATTTCCCAGTGCTCTTTGAAGTCCTGACAAACAATTGTCACTGATATTTTTTCAGCACAATAAGGATCTTTCCTCCCTGAAGTTACCAAATATATACTGCTGGTGTCACAATAGCACAGCTCTGCCAGTGTTTCCTTTGAAATCCCTTTCTTCATAAATTTAACTTGACAGAGAAAAACACGAAGTGAAACGTAACTTCTCTCCAGGGTCAGAAATAACATCAATTGTAAGTTGTTTTTACTTAACAAGTATCTGCTGAATAAATAAATCAACTGAGGAACTTTTTTGTTCCCATTTTAATTTCCAGCAGCCTCATCACCATGGCTTCCCAGTGCATTTGTTGGTTGTTTTTCTTCATAATAACTGCAAATAACTCTACAGAATGTCATCGGGTAAACCCTTCATTCAGAAGAAAACCTCTTCACAGTCATGTCTCCACACTGCTGTTTTAAAAGTTGCCTAATTACAGTGTAATCTACTTTTGTTACATCTCATGATCTACCCCCTAAATCTACGCAAGTCTTTCTACACTATATACTCAGTAAAATGGATGCCTTTAGAGCGCACGTTTACAAAATAAACCACAAAGTCTTCTTCAAAATTCCCTCCTATGCCAAGCTGAGCAATCATTTTACGCTACATGCAAATGCAGCACGGGATCTAAAGCACTCCATAAACATTTTGTTTCTCCAAAATGTTTTGAAGGCCTCAACACACACTTACGCAAACCAATGTTTAAACTACCTGCAATTATTTGGGAGCGTCACCCAACAAGAGCACAGAGCCAGCAACCAGGATGGCTGGATTCCATTATTGCTAACTCTGTCATTGACACTCCACGACCTTGAGCAAGTTGGTTAACCTCACCTCAATTTGCTGATCTATGAAGGCACATACTCTGCAAAGTATTTCAGTAGGTGGACAATCCTCTTTGAACTGGCAGAACTGCTCTGATACTTTGCAAAACTGCTACTGTTTACCCCTCCACAGGATGATGAGAAATGTCATCAGTAACTGTCTCCAGGATGCTGTAAAATGAAATAGTCTCGGAGCATTAACTAGTAGCATGAATGACCACATGCATAAGTCATGCTGCTACTGACAGCAAAATTTATTAGGGCCACATTATTTTTTTCAATGCTGAAAAGGTGACTAACAAAAGGAAATATTCAAATGCAACTAAGAGGTATGAAACGCAGTGAAAAATTAAGTAACAGCTGTGCATCGCTTCTGATCCATTCTGCTACAGGCTCACAAGAATCGTAGAGAAGACATTCAAGGGCACATGTGCTTTAGTCTCTATTTTCTCACTTTCAGTTTGTGTTTAATGCACTAAACTGGCTGATTTTTAAACGTGTATTGTGCTCATTAGCGCTGCGCGGCCCCAAACCGCCTCAGATTAACAGAGGGGAGCACTCTTCCCTGGAAGAGCGACGGGAGGAAAGGCGTTCCGAGCCGTGCCTACTGCCGGCAGGGCACGGCGGTAATTGCACACTCTTAATTGATCCTCTTTGTTCTCCAACGAGGAGCAGCAGCGATACGGGCTGAGGCAGCTGCGCGATAACGGCGCCTCCCGCAGCCGGCTCGGCACCTCCGCGCCGCCCCTGGCCCGGCCCCGCCGCACCGCCCGGACCGAGCCCCNTCGGGGCTGCCCCGGCAGGCCGAGCTTCGGCGGCCTCGGTACCGCGGGGTTCGGAGCTGCTTCCTCCGCCCGGGCAGCCCCGCGGCACCGCTGGCTCCCCGGGCAGCGGGGCTTGTGCGGCCGGCCCGGCGCCCCTCACCTGCGGGGAGGTGATTTTGATAATACTTCATCTCATTTCACGGTTCCCGAGGTCTGACCTCGTCTCGGAGGCGTTCCTGCCCCTCTCCTGGCTCCCGCTGCGCTCGGGGCCACCGTGTGTTCTGCCCTGCGGGGTCCCAGAGGAGCTCGGGCTCACCTCGATGCCGCCCATCGCTGGCAGGTCCCCCGGTGGAAGGGTCGGCGAGTGTCACCCCTGCGCTGAATCAGAACAGCAGTGCTAGCGAGCCGGACATACAGGCGTGACCGTCTGATCATCCAACAGGACGCCTTAAATGGGACACACTGTCCCGGTAAACACTTCCATGCTGTTACCTTTATTGTTTATTCCTCTTATTTACTTAATGTGCTTTCATTCAATTAGACTGTTTGTGGACTTTAGCTCATATTATGCATTATCCACTATATCATCTTCCCTTGGGTTTTTTTCCCAACTTTCCCTCTGGATAATACAAACAAATCCATGTGTAATCACCACCCAGTATCATCCCAAACTTCGAGATCTTTAATGCAGAAAAACGTTTTTGTTGCAAGTCAGGTGGATAACTAAGGTTTATATTGAGCCACCCAGTATAGGATTGCAAAATATTTTACCCATTACCAAGAGGATCTTTACCCTTCAGTGAAATGAAGACACATCCGTGGTGAAATAAACACATCAGCCCCGAATGTTTCACATAAAGAACACGAAATAATCCAGAACAGGAAGGAACATATTTTGTCTATTTAGAATCATGGAAGACATTAAAGAAATTCTAAAAAGTGTATTTTCTAACTTAGGCAAGATGCGTGTATTAGCACTCACCTTTTTCTGCAGATCTAATGGTTCGTTAAGAAGTTCAGTCTTACAGCCACAAATTACATATTGTTACATTATTATATATAAAAATTATAATCTTGTCAGAATTTCTGAAAATGTATGCAGTGAAAACTGGCAAAAATATTTTGTTTCTTGATGAGTGTAAATCAGTTCAGCTTTTAACATGTTTAAAAATAAACTGGAATTCTTGTTTTTTAAAAGATTATCAGACTTCAGCCTTTCAGGATACGTTCAGAAATTATTATGATTTTACTGAGTGTTAATCCAATGGAGGGTGTTCCTGATTTTGGAAACTTGTCTGAGGAGAAGCAGCAGACATAAACATGCTTAAGAGATATTCAAATTAATAACAAACAGAATGATCAAATAAAAACATAATCTAAAATGGCTAGACTTAAAAGCACATTCATTAGACAAATTGGTATTTTCCAGTTCATCCAGTTCATTTACAAAGAAAGTTCAGACTCTCTGAAAGCAGGTTTTATGTCCGCCTCTGTAAGTTTCCCAGGATCCAACTTTTTTCTGTCACACATTTGATAAGGTTTACATGCACCTGTTGAAAATCAGGAATCGTGCTGGTCTCCTTCCTCTCCCACCCATAGACCACTACAGCTGGTGTCCAGGTTATTTTGTGATATTTTAAAGCCCTGCGTTAACTCCAATTAAATGTGAAAACTTGTATGCGTGCGAGTAGGACTTGGTGGTGTTCTGTCCTTGCTGCTGCCGCTGCTGACGCCTCGGAGAGCACAAAGCCCCATCCCTGACAATTGTGCAGTAACGTGCCCTTGGAAGAGACTCTGCCCATCCCAGACATTCCTAAAGGTACGTGTGTGCCATGGCTGTTGAACCAGCGCTGACATGTGCTGAAACATCCCAGAGCTGTTTGTTTTGGGGCACGCAGACAGCCTGGCTTGGCACCGTCTCGCTGCTCTTCCCGTGCCTCGCAGCCAGGCTCGCTGCCTCCGGGGGACTGAAAACGATGGAGAGGGTGAGTGCGGGGTGCCCAGTGCCGGGTGCTCTGGGAAGGCTGCTCAGCTGCGTCGGGGGAGATGGAGACTGCTGCCTTGTGTGGCAGTAACTGGGAGTATCTCAGAGCTGTGGGAATTTCTCTCTTTTGTCGTTAGGTCATTGTTTCTTTTGCTTTCTCCTTTTTGGGCTGCTTTATTTTGCCCAAATAATTAATTATTTCTGGGATCAGAGGCAGATTGAGGTTACATTCCTTGTTACGATGCTGGTAGAGCAGGGAAAAGGATGAGAGGAGAAAGTGTGGATGAAGAAGACAACAGAAATACAAATGCAAAGGAGCAGAGGTACAGCAAAGAATCTACAAGTTTGTCAGGTCACCTTAAGTATGATTCAAAGTGTAAAAAAATATTGTTCCTGCAGCCTAGATTTGGTCCTCTGATTTTTCACCTACCTTAGAAACTGCTGTGAGTTACCTAAAAGCATTGGCTCGTCTTCTGTTACATAAAATATTGCCTCCTTACAGCATGAAGCCTGACTGTGGAGTGTGCAGAGATTAAATGCTCCTGGATGACTCTGTGGTGGTTTTGGTTGCTGTGGTGATTATCCATCTGTTTAAATACTTCATATGGGAGATTCACAACTCATTTATCATGGAGATTTTCTTAAGTTGTGAGAAACACAACATTATGCCTGATTCTTGTAATTTTACACACTTGACTTGGCAGTATATTCCACTATATCTGCCATGGTATAAGGACATGGTGTAGCACTTATAAACAGAGGGTACCATACTTGGGTTCTGTGTTCACCACTAGAACAGTGGGCCTGGAACATTGGCACGTGTGTGCTGGCCCATGCAGTTGCAGAGGCTGACTGCAAACACTTCATGAGGGGCCTCCTTTAATGAATCCTCAGTCTGAAGAAGTCGCACAGCTTAAATTGTTTGTTTACAAAGTCTGATAAGAAAACAACAGGCAAGCAGATAGGAGAGAACGAAATATTTTATATATCTGAATCTTACCAATAGCTCGTAATGCACTTAATTCTTACTATTAAATATTCTTAATGTGATGTTTTGTTTTTCTTGACAGTTCCCTTCTCCATGGCACAATGTGGCAGATCCTCTTCGGCTTTGAAGTAACTCAGGAAAGGGAGTGACGTGTCTGCCTTGCCATTTGCACTCATGTTGTCTTTCTGTAACAAATGATTGGAGTTTTCTTTCTAGTTAATACCAATTTATTAAAAAGTCTCTGTAATGGATGTTTTTTTCACTTTTAAAGACTAGCAGAAGAAACAATACTGCATTTAAACTACCACCCTAAAGCAGCGTACATGTTCTGACTTACAACAGAAGCAAGAATTTTTCAACCTAAATTGTCCAAGCTGTTCTTGTAACTTTAATTCACCAGCAAAATTGTTTTGGTTTTTTTTAACTTGCTTATGTGACAAGTTTTCAAATTTCCCCCCTCCAGTGGCAGCAAGCTGTATTTCCATTCCCTGTCACTGGGGACTTACATGTACTCATGTATATTTTTTGTATCAGAGGTTAGACTGTTTGTTTTTATGACTAATGATGTGGACCTTGGGAGCCACATATCTAAGCACCGTTGAGGAAAAATCTAGACTTCTGTTAAAGTGTAATCCCTTTCAGGGCATGCCTATACGGGAGAGTTAAAGACAGCTCAAAGCTCTCTCTGCCCATGCTCCCCACTGGCTGGAGCCAAGCCAGCTCCATCTTAGGAACCTTTTAGCTCAGCTCTCTGCCTGTGCTGCTGGGTCTCTGAGATGTGCCTATGGGCACGGTGAGCACAGCATGCCTGAGAGCCACATTTGCTGCAGAACAGATAAAATTATTTGAGGAAAATACATCCTAAAGTGTCACTGTCTTTAAAATACTAAATGTAAACAAGGGCAGGTTTCATGCATGCTCAGTGAATAAAGCAAAGTGTAAGATCTACGGGATCAAGTCTCTCTCAGGTCTGGTACTGAGTGAATTTTGCCCAAAATGTGCTTGCATTACACTTCAGACAGGCATCAGGGTTCACTTCCTTGTACTTGGTGTCTTACGGTTCTTCGTGTGAGAGCTCCTGACATGCTGTGCTCCTAAGCTGTATGAAAAAAGCCATAATTGAGTCTTAGGCACCGTGGTATTTATAATAATTTTGAAACCTCAGAGAGAACAAACATTTAGAGGTTTACAGACAGTCGTCATCTTTATGAAGTGTAGGATCTATTTCTGCATTGTCTGCAGGACCCTGCTGAGAATCTCCATGTCCTGCTCATTGCAAAGCTGCAAACCCAGCATGGGCTCTACTTTTTTCCAAGGATGTGCACATACATCTCTTATAAATAAGCAGTTGTGGTTGTTTCATTAGACCTCTAACAACATCTCTATTTTATTTTCCTTTCAAAGATGTTTATTCAGTGTTGACACATATTTATAATATCATCTCAACAGTAAGAGTCTATCCTGTCAGATTTACAGCTATTATAAAATATGATGCTATCTGCATACAAATGGATGGTGGGAGCCCTACAGACATTCCCCCTACTATTACTGCCTAAGGAAGCAATAAAAATTTAACATTTACCATTGGGAAACACCTGCAGAGATTAAATTAAAACTAGATTATATGCTTATCAATTATATGTTACAAAAGCAAACTCTTTAGAGATTAACATAAAAATCATTGTTATCAAAATCTTATTAAAAGCTTCACTTAATACGCTCCATTTTGCACCTCTACTGCTCAAGCGTTCTCCGTGTGTGACTTACTGAGTCTTTGTGCAGCTGTAGGGAGGGGAGGCAGGGCAGCCTCACCGACAGCTTTGCTATCGCCTCAGCAAACGCCTGCCCTGATATTTGGATTTGCCGTTAAAAGCTGACCACAGGTACCATTTGTCCTTCCCTCTCTGATCCCAGCCGCTCTTTGAAGGGCTCTCCACACTGCACACTGTGTTCCTTGAGCATGGCGCCAAGGCAGGCTCCAGGCTTCCTCGTGGAGTTCTGGCTGGGAATTACTCTGGAGAGCACTTGTTCTTCCTGCTGAACTCGTTCCTTGGTATGGTCAGCAGGACCAAGACAAGGGATTTTAAAAGGCTAGAAGTTGAGGACAAGGAGCTACTGTTGCTGCTAAGCAGATGGTCTTGTGTTTAGTTTGTGCAGCCTTTGACACGTTGCAAACATGCTGCAGAAAAGAGAGACCTGGGAGGCAACTGAGCTGGAGCTGATCTCTGACCTGGAAATTCAAAATGCTTCTGGATTTGGGCTTTGCTGCCACCAACAATTGAGAAGCTTAGAGTGCAGATAATCTACCTGCTCTGGCTTGAAGAGGACACGCAGATCCTACCTGTGCCTGATTTGCACACACAGTGGTTAGGGTTTATTTCTCCATCTGGTATTACAGTGACCTCTTTGACTCCAGGCTTCAGAAGCAACCTGCCTTGGGCATATTCCAAACTGTGTATGGGAGGGCACCACTCATGAACAGCCTGAATTGCTTACGTGAAGGCCTAGGCCAAAACTCCCTTTGATTGTGGAGATTCTGCTGAGTTTGGTGGATCTGGAGGAGGTCACACTAAGAAGAGGTTAAGGTCATTGTGGCTGTGATTGTAAAATAACCAGTCATGTAATTTACCAAAGGCCAAACACAGAAGAGGATTAAGGAGTGTCAGACCATGATTTCCTCAAGACATTTATTCTGAAGACAAATTTGATGTAGTGAACCTTCTGGTGATTTTTTCCAACCCCTCAGCATCTCCTCTGGTGTGTTGGCACAGACTGTAACATTTAGTTAAGTGAATGAGAAGTGTTGGGGGAATCCAACTTAAAAAACCCCCACAACAACTACTTAGGTTTATAAAAATAGACAAAATAGGGCATAGACCTGTGGGGTGGGGAATGCAGAGCGAAAGCAGAGCCAAAGAAAGGGAGTAGAAGTGGCTGGAGCTTGCTTTGCAGGGTAGAAAAAATGTCTGTGCAACCATGGCCTAACATTTTAAGTAATAAGGGTTTGCTGGCCCAGCTGATTTTCACTGAAATAGGTTAGGGAGTGTTCAAACAAGTATATCCAGATCAGAGGGGTGGTAACCTATTGCTGGGCAATGCTCACCAGCCTCTGGGCAGAGTGGGGGAGGACTGTGCTGTCAACAGAGCTGGATTTGGGAGGAGACGTGTCCACAGCCTGACTCCCAGCACAGTTGCAGCCTAACCCAGGCCTGCCATGTGCCTCTCTCTTGGAACAGCTGGAGTGTGCACTTTGCCTTCCCTCATGCCTGCAGGGACAGGCTGTACATGAGCATTTTTATAACAAGTTCTCCCTTGAGGGGAGGTAATGGCCAGATCAGGTCACTTCAGCACCAGCCGTGGGCACATCCCAATTCTGTGTGGAAGCCTGAGTTCTGTCATTTTACTTGGACAAATCACCATATTTAACTTACAAAGGGCTGCTCATCCTCTCTTGCTCCACATTCAGGCTCTGAGCAGTGTGAGTTATCAACAGGGGGATTTAAGATTTCATTTTTCAAAAATGATGCACATTTTTGTTTGTACATACCTATAGCCAAGATGTAGAAACTCCTTAACTGTAGTCTGAATTTTCCATCGTTATTATGCTAAATAATTCACTTCTGCTGCCACTAGAGGTACAACATTCACTTGAACAAATACCAAAGGAAACATTTAGTTGGAAACCTTGCCCATATTAATATTTCATTTTTCAAATAATGTTTTTGGTCTGTGCTCTTTTGGAGGCCTCAGCCTACTTTGCCTATTCCTGTTGGGCAGCCTTTCTTTTATTGAACTACAGCTGGCTACTCCTGAGATGAAATGCCACTTTGTGATTAAAGGGTACAGAATTGAGTGCTCATTTAAACTGCATAAAAAGCTAAATAATAGTATCAGTCATTGTATCAATCATCTGTGACTACCTCATGTGCAGCCTTGTACCAACACATTCATAAGTCTCATTCCACATCAATTCTGGTGCAAATTTACATTTATTCCGAAATGCAAACATAACAAAATTTATTTTAAATTAATTTGCTTTTTTCGCCCCATGTAATAACCAGTTCTCAGATATAATCTCCCTCTTGAAAGTCACGAAAATGTCAGTGGGGACAAGGGTAGCAATGAAGTTCCCAGATTTCCTTTGGCACTGGTAGGAGAATTGCTGCATAACCTGGGGTTTCACGGCAGACCTGCAGTGCCTACATGGTCTGAGTGCAGCCCAAGGGATGGCTAAGCTCAGGGGTGATGGCTTGTTGTAAGGGGTCTAAATGACACCTGGTCACAACCTGGTGGGGACATAATCTTTGTCTGTTCGAAGTCTGTAACCTTTCTTTCAAAATGTTCTGCCACACTCAGAGCCAGGCTCTGCTCAACTGGTGCTGCAGAGCCTCAGGGAGGTTTCTGTGGGCACTGCCTGTTGTGCCACCACCAGCTCTCCCCACTACCTTCCACAGAGCCCCCTTCGCCTTCCCACTGCAGTTCCATGTGCTGCTTCCCACCTCCCCCTCAGCTATGCCCGAGCAGCACAGCCCAGCCAGATGCCAGCGCCAGCTCAGGAGCGAGAGTGGGGACAGCGAGTGACACCAGTCAGAGCTACAAAGCTGCATGCAAAGCAAGCCCCAAAACAGCTTTCCTGCCATGTTCTCCTTGCAGGACTGCACCCACCTCGCTCCAGGAAGAAGTGGAAGAAAGCAGGAAACAGCACCATGAATGCTGGAGGGAGAGATCTCTTTCACCAGTTTTGTGAAGTTTAATTTGTTAGTTTGGGTAAAATTGCAGCGTTCAGAAAATAAAGGTGTGATGGTTAGACTGAAACATGGGCTTTAATTCAGAATCCCCTGAACTGCAGCATGGTGTGCCCCCCGCTTGTAGGCACTGCACTACTTGTCACAGAAAAATTATTTTGGAGAGAAAATATTGAAACAAGACAACAGATGATCTCAGAAGTTTTTCTCCAAAATGAAATTTTGAGAAAATTATTGATTGCTTGAACCATTTCATTACAGTAAAAGTGGGCTTTTGCTGGGAAAGGTGTTCCCAGCATAAGTGAAGCACAGATCCTCATAAAACTTCTGGCCTAGCGCAGTCTTTCTCCAATACAAAACTAATAGCACAGTTCAGTATAGACCACATACATATTGCAGTGGTGTATTCTTACTTTTAGCTTCTTTATACTTTTTGTAGTAATACTGATAAATTCACCAAAGCCTTATTACACTCACAAGAAATATTTTACTAAGAGAAACAATGTACAGTTGGGATACTTTGGATTATATTAGGATAAAAGTCGATAAAGTTATACCACTGAAATTATAGTAATGGGAGACAAAAAATAGATCCATGGAATTTATTGAAAACAACAGCACTGCTGTCTGACCTTATTTCTGCTCTCTACACAGTCATTAGCAAGACTGCCGTTTATTTACAGCTTTCTCCTATTGCAGGCCCAATCTTAGGCAGTAAATTCGATTGCAGAAGTATTTTCACTGAAGCAGTTGCGTTTAGAATAAAGTTACCAACACACTTTCTCCCAAAAAATCAGGAAAATGCGTGGCAACCTTGTATGCTTTGTCCACAATTTTGATAACTCTTCCCAGTGATACAATTTAGAGTCAAGTTGACCTTTACGGGTTTCACAGCTAAAGCAACAGTTACATAAAAAGGATGAATGAGCAACAACAAAAGAGAAAGGCTGGGATCCTATAATCTGAACACCAGAATTGCCTGCATTTATACTTTACTATTTCAGTGAGGGAGGCAGCACTGGAGAGAGGTAAAGCTCATAATTTTAAGTAAGGAAATGGAGGTTCTGCTCTCATTTCTGCCTTTTATTCCCTGTATTGCCCTAAGTCATTTAAGACCAGACTGCAAATGTTACCCTAGACTAAAAAGGCAGAAAGCGTACAATTAAAAAAAAAAAAAACAAAAACAAAAAGCAAACCAAACTCGTTACCAACAGTCAAAATTCTGCTGGGTGGTGAAGAAAAGCTGGCATGCAGCAGTCAAGGTGATTTTTATGACAAAAGTGCCTTTGGCTCCTACTGATTAGATACTGACTTCTTCCTCAGTGAATGAGAATAAAACACTGACACCATGTGAAGCATGTTGGATGTGAGTTGGTTTCTATGACTGTTAACAGCTGGGACTAATATTTGTCACTAAACTAAAATATTGGCAACTACACAAGTTGAGAGTGTCTACAAGGAGAGTGTCTCTGTTGCTCAGTCTTGCTGGTTGGTTATGCTCCCTGCTTTAGTTTTTTCTGGGCTACAAAAGGCTCCATTTTCAAACAAACTAATAATTTAATTATTACAAGAGATGCATTGACATGCCCATAACCATGGCTGGTAGAAGTGTATCAATTTATTATGATCCTAGACCAGATCTGGGCTCATCTGAAGAGCTTCTTCCAGCATGGCAATACTTGGTTTTTACAGGACTTTCTTTCCTTTCTCTGCGGGATTCTGGGGAAGGCAGCTGGAAAGACTTAAGGAGCTGGATAAAGTCTGGGTCCTCTTGAGGGAGTAGGAAAGAGTCCCTAGCCCTTGAGGCCAGAAATTCATACTTTCTTCACTGTGTTTGCAAAAACTGACCTGTTTGTGCCTCTCTCCCAAGGTTCAAAAGGAAGGGACTCTTTTTTAGAGAGGCAGCAGATTGGCCTCAATGCGATTCAAGCCAACAGAGTTTTTGTTCAGCAGCTGTATTTGAGGCCTAACTACTTCTGATTTTAACTGTTCTTAAAATATTTCTGCACTAACAATGCAGAATATTAGCACACATAAATCTGTGGGGCTTGCTGTAACAGTTTGCTTATAGCTTCATTGACCTTGACAGCAATAAACAATAGTGTTTCCAGAGGGAGAACTAAGTTTTTCTGTATGTTTGTTGTGCTAGTTCTTGGTTCAGGATTTTTTTCACTATTGTCCATTAAAATTTGTTTTATGGCCTGTGTGACACAGTGACTGATGCTGAAATCCTCTGATGTTTTTTTGGAAATGCAATAGAAGCAATTTCCAGCCCATGTCACAGGAAATTTGCATGTTCCAATGAATAAAAATTAAGATGAAGCAGGATGTGTGGGAAGACCTGGTAGTGACAGAATCACTCCCAGCTGCTTTCTTGGTTGCAGAGTAATCACAAAATGAAGATTTTTACCAAGCTTGTTTAAATCCTCATCACTGGATTTTGGAAGGATGGCCACTGCCAGCTGCCTTGCTGAGTTATGTGTATGTTCTGTACCTCTGGAAAACTCATGATTAGGCTCTGACCAGAAAAAAGCCTCAGTGAGAAAGAACTGTCACCAAACCCCTAAAGTCCACTGTCTGCAGAGTCCCATTTCTTAGATGAGTGGCTTTGTTTTAATGGTGTTAAGGAAAAGCTCTATTTGGAGGCAGGAGGCAGAGTGTAGCCCTGGCCTCTGAAAGCAGATTGCACTATTTTGCGTATCTACTGGGAAAGGAGCAGCTGAGGATAAAGCTTGCACACAGGCAGCTCTGTATAGTGTTTCAAGGAAAGCTTTGGAAAACATAAGATTCTCATTTTGTACTTTGACAAAGAGCTGCACTGACTGCAGGAGTCTCCATGTTACAGCAAGTACAGCACTTTTCCATAGCCTTGCTGCAGCACTGCCCTACCTCATTTTATTGCCCTTTCTGTTTGCCACATCACCAGCTCCAGGGAGCTGGGGGTGCTGTGGATGTGCCAGTCCCAGAGCCTGGAGGCAAAGGGTTCATAGCAGAGCTTTCTGAGTCTCTGCAAGCAACGGGAAGTGAAGAGTCCAGACAGCCTTTGCTGTTTTTACTTGAAAATAGTAAACAATTAAGAAAAATATTATGGCCATATCTGATATGCAATGAGGCTTTAAATTTGAGTTTACTTCCCTTTCAAGTGCTCCATATATCCCTTATTTGACCAGAAGTTTGCAAACGTGGCCCTGTGAGGGTTGCAGGGGTAATTGGCTAGCAGGCTAGGACTGTATTTAATTAGCAAGGAATGCACCGGCCCTAACTGCATTCCCTGTAGGAGCCACAACCCACATGGCTACAGGTGCTGTCCTGCTTGCTTCTCAGGCCCAGGGACTGCCCTTCCTCAGGCAGGAGTGCTGCATGTTGCAGCTTGTGCTGCATTTGGAAAAAGAATATGTTTGGATATCACTATCAGACAAAAGTCTATTTTCTGTTTTTTGCCCTGCCATGATGACAGGCAATATCCTCAGATTTAGGGTCCTGCTGCCTTCTTAGTACACAAACTGCTGGTTGCCATAACCTTGCTGGATTCACATTTTTTAATGCCTCTTTGATTAACCATTTTGGGACAGCTGGGCCTGACTCTGACTAGCATCAGCTGCTGATCTTCCTGAGTTCATCTGGAGTTTCAAGTGATTGATACCTCAGAGAATTAAGCTCAAAGTGCACCAAGCGAGACTGCCTAGAGCTAAAATACCCACAGTCAAAGCCCATTAACTGAAATGTCTGTGTTTCACTGAAAGTCCCTTTGGAAAACTGAGGCTAATTTTTCCTTTGTTGCCACCCATTCTGAAGTATTCTGCCTTGATACACTAAGATGTAATATACTGTTCTGGTTTTTTAAGCAGTTTGATGACTAAATACTCTGTTTAGTGCTAATTTCTGAATTTTTAAAAAAACTGACTTCTATTTTTATGGTGGTTTTAGCTTTATCAGGTGATTGTTTGCCTAGGACATGTTTCAGGTAAGCTCCTGTTACGTGTATCAAAGGGTAATTTATGATTTCAATGCATTAAGTCATACATTTTGCATCATGGTGGCTCCTCCTAAAGAACAACAGGAGAACTGTGCTTCTCTCTTTGCTCGTTTTCCTTCTGATCTACACTTGTTTTTTCATATCCACTTTTCAAAGGTTTGTTCCTTTTTTTGCCTCTATACATCCATTTTCCTGCATTTTATTTTCCCTGTTGTATGTGTTCCTTACTGTGTGAGCACTGAGAAGACCTGAGTAAATGGAGAAGGGAAAAGGCTTTGTGAACACTTAGCTGGAAACCCCAAGGCATTGCACTGAGATACAAACCCCGGAGGGACACGGTCCAGTCTCAGTGACTCCCTTCACAGAAGACCCGCAGCAGCAGGGGTGCTGAACAACTCAGGACCCCCCTGCCTTAGTGCAAGTGTACCATTTGCCTCTATTTTTCATTTGAACATGTTCCTAAGCTGATAATACAAGTGCTGTGGAAACCCTGATTCACCAGTAGCTTATCACAGATTTCCACTGTGCCAGACTGTCACTAGGCTTTTGTGGTCTTCCCCCTTGAATTTCTAATTTAATTTCTTGTAAATATATATATATATAAGGCCTATACCCAGTACCGATCACCCACCATGTCCTTTTCCCTTCCCCCTTGTCTGCTGCCTTCTCCTCTCTTCTGCTTTTCTGCTGGATGAAAATGAGGGAGCAGGATGTGTGTGCTGGGAGGAAAGGGGCGTTTGCACAGGGAGATGGCAGGGGGTGGCAGGAGGGTGGGGCTGGGGATAAGGGACAAGCTGCCTGTCCCTGGCTCGGTGGTGATGTAGAGTGTGTGTTGTGCAAGGCTGCAGAAGTGTTGGGGTGACAAATGAGCGTGTTGGGACATGGGAAAAGACTGGCACAAACTCCCAGGTCAGTTGGATTTTCCTTGCAAACACAACGGGTTTAGCTGAATAGGGAATAATTGAAGTTTGAAAATGTTTGGATGAGAATTCTTACAGCCTTTTATTTTTAATAAAAGGGTGAGCATAATCATAATTGGAAATTTTTGTCCTTTATATGAATGTTGAATATAAAATCTTGTATTGCAGATACTATTTTTTAAAAATTAAACTGAATGACTTCAGGGTGGAGTTTCTGGTTTTTCTTTTTGTTTGTTTGGTTTTCCTTGCTGTTTGAGGTAAATTGTTACTTTCACTTGACTATGGAGACCAGTTGTTTGGTTGCTTTGTCTTTTTTTTTTTTAGAAAGTACTGAATAATTATTGGGGACTGATGAGCATTTTGACCAATAATGAGGGCAGCTACATTTTCTACCCTTTAAATATGAGCGAAATGCTACAATTAAATGCCAAAACATAGGATTGAAATTTTCCTTGGTTTAACCCAAGATAATGCAATATTCTCTCTCTGCACAATTGTAAGTGTGGTTGCTCTAGGGAAAATGGGGGGAGGGTTGGATTGCAAAGCTCTGCCAGAAGCATCTCCTGCCCTCTGAGGAAGTCTGCTGGAAGATAGAGTCGGGCAGGAGAATGCAGAGAACGTTTACTGCTCCTTAGTGATGTGCAACACCCGGGCTCACCGCTCAGCACAGAACAACAGGAACTGCCATGCTGTTTCCAGGAACAGCCAGCAACACTCAGGGAGGGAGGAAAAGGCCACATACCGAATCATCTTGACTTGGTGCCTCCTCCCAGCTCTAGGTAAGGGTTTGAAAACACGAAAGTTTCACCAAAGCTACAGTGTTTATTTGCTGTTGATCCCACTGTCCCACGTGAATTTGTTTAATGCCTTTTACAATCCATTTTCAGTCTCCACAACCTCCTGACGCACTGACTGCCACAATGCAATTACGGATGGTAGGAAAGAGTACTTCCTTTCGTGTGCGTTTGTTTTAAACCTGCTGCTAAATATCTTTGTTGGATGCCCCCTCAGCTTTTGTACTGCAAGAGAAAGTGAACAGTTACTCTGCATTTACTTCTCCATTCAGCGTTTTACAGACTGCCATCGTTTCCCTCTGCAGTCATCTTTTTTTTTTTCCAACCTGAAGAGCCTTTGTCTATTTCATTTCTTCTTGCAGTGAAACAGTTCTGTATCTCAAAAAAGATAAATGTGGGCTTTTTCTTACTCCTCTTTTTTTTTCTCCTCTCAGACAAAAGTGACGCGTAAACCCTATACAGGAATGCCATGGTTAAAAGATTCTTTGGTGTTTCTTCGCGCCAAAATAATTAGCTTTTGACTCTTGGAAAGTACCAAAGGCTTCTGAAAGGAGAGAAAACTTTGCTCTTGTAACCCCCTCCAGTTTGAGATTGTGTTCATATCCAAAACTAGGAAAGAGAATGCAGCAAGTAAACAGAAGTGTCTGGGTTTGAAGTTCTCCTTTGTTGCCAACAAACCTTCCAATTTAATACAAGAAAATCGAGTGAGTGCAAGGAAGTGACAAAACTGAGACCTGAGAGTTCAGGAAGTTCAGTATTTCAGTCTGTAGTGAGCAAGGTCAGCAGCACTAACAGGACACAGAGAGCAGCTCCACAGAGAGTGGGGCTGTTTTATTCTACTTAGTCCAGAATAAGCACAGTATCTTCTATTGTGTCTAAATCTGAAGTGAGAGTGGAGTAAAAGAGAGCATGTTTTAATTTTCAGTTTCTATGTTCCTATCTGGCACAAATACTCCATCTGAGAGAGGCAAACGCAAATGTCTCCAGATCCGAGCACAACCATCTGCAGGGAACACCTTGCTGTCCTTTCAGTCTGGCAAAGTCACAAAGCCCTTCCACGTTGTGCCCTTTTTTCCTACCTTGTCACATTTGAGCTGACTCTTCAAGACTCTGCACACCTACTTCTTGCTTCCTGCTGTGTCTCAGTTCTTTGGATTTCCCATCTGCTGTGTGCTGCTGGCAATGCTGCTGCCCTGCACTGTCTCCTCCTGCCATCTCCTCTTTCCATGCCCCTACACAGAGAGCTGCTGTGATGCTACACAAGATGAGGTTGTGTCCCTGCCTAAGGTCTTCCTGGAAACTTGTTTCTTCCAAACACCTACCAGATACCTCAGGAGACGAGTTTTCACTTCCTCTTCTTCATTATCTATCTAAAAAAAAAAACAACACTGAAGAATGAAAAGATGTTTGTTTTATTTTCCCATGCACTTGCGTTTTGCTGAGTTTCCTGCTAAGCTCCCAGTGCTGCTTGAGCCTTTCCCTCCTGTCCCGCCTCATTGTCTTGTTACCACCCACTCATTAGATCATGGCTGAAATTAGCTGGTAAGAACTACAGGGCAGGGCTGATTCCTCTCGCCTCTGTAGCGAGGGCTTGATATGGTTTCAAGTGATTTTAAAAAAAATAGTGAAAACAACAAAATAAGCACTTCTGCAACTGGAGAAACCAAGGTAGAAAGGCCAGGTACCCATGGAAAGTGTCGGCGAAGGTCTATAACAGAGCCAGCAAGAGCTCATGTGCCACTAAAGCCTTGTGTTCCAAGTAGATAATTCTGTCTGCTTTTGTAACTGTCTTTAATGACAATTAGTCTTTAGGATTAAATATAGGATTCCTTTGCGGGAAAAATTATTTCATGAAAATTGCTTATGGTAAAATGCAATGCTTTTATGGCACAGTATTTTCTGTATAATTTTTGGGTGTTTTGGGGGAACTAAATCATGATAAACATATTCATGTCATGGAAGAGTTTGGTTTCAGTAAGATGATGATGATCTGTTAAGGAAATGTTGGAAATGTTAATATTCATCCCTAAATGATAGTAATATTTCCTGTTTGGGACCAGTAAGTTACTTTAGGTGCCCTCAGCAGAGAGATAACGTCCCATGGAATGGTGTCCATCAATATTGGAAACTGTCCCTAACTTCTTTTTAAGGACACAAGGTGCCATGCCAGCGAGGGACAGTGCGTGTTCCAAGTGCAGTGAAATGATGGTGAGGGGTGAAAGGTGACTTGCTGAGCTGAAATCAGAGGGCTGAGGCTTCCAGCAGGGTCTGGTCTGCTTTGGATCAGGCACAAGCAGCATGTAGAGTGCAGTCAGGTTAGCTAAACTTTCTCTGTGGGAGATACTTTGAACTCTGCAAGGGAGAATTTCTGTTGCAGGCAAGCCATATACATAGTAAAAAAATCATACCTGTGTCCAGAAATGAAACAGCCAAGCGTGGCTTCTGCTTTATGATAAATCCTGTCAGTTCAGAGCAGGTCCCCAGCCCACAAGTATTCTTTGCCATAAAGTAAATGCTGATAGGTAATAGATGAAGCAATGTGAACTTGTCACTTGGTGGCACAAATCTGTGTAGCATAGCCTGGGAAAATGACTCTCCTAACCAGTCCCTGTTGGCTCTAGTCTATTTAAACATATGTATTTTCAGGTTTCAGTTCTGGTAACGATATGCTGCTTTTATGACTCTTCCTCACAGGAACCCAAGCAGAAGGATGTAGTTTTCCGCAGAAGTGGCAATTTTTTAGTCTGTCTTCATATTTTACATTGTAGAATGTAATAAAATCCAAATCCTGCCACTTTGCACATTCATTTAATTCATATTGTTGCTTTCTACATCGGTAATACTCTGGGTTTTGGGGTTTTTTAAATGCCTTTCATCCAAAGATCCCAAGCTGATTTGGCTTGATTCCCAGATACAGCTTAGCAACACTTAGCATAAGACCAGTAAAAGGAAGTAACGGGGAATTTCACGCAGTTCTTGGCTGGCTGTCAATTCAAATGCACCTACAGTCGGAGCATCCCCAGCCTGTCAGCCCCTGCTTCCCGTGGCCGTGACTGCCTGGTGCAGGGCTCCTCTCTCAGCCACAAATCCCTCTCCCTTTCTCTTACCCCCCCCCCCGAACAAGCTCTGTTGTCTCCCAGTGTTTATGAGCGAGAGATGATAAATCTTTCTGTGGGGAGAACTTGGCAGAACATATGGGGGCTTGGGGCTGGGGCCATTAATCTGATGTATTTGGTGTTGGATCACAAACATGCATTAGGCGGAAGCACACACTTTCGGTTTTGTATCTTCCTGCACAGGCATGTGCACAATTTTAATTTCTTTCTCTTATCTTCAGGTTTAGAGTAACTCAGTTCTCCAGTTTGCTACACTGGAGAAGGTTTCAGTTTCTTTTTCAGCAGCCAGAATATTTTTCAAACTTTTATTGTGAATGTTGTTTCTTCTTTGGAGACTCTTGGACTTTGAAACCTGTTCTCATATGGAAAGCCTTGCCTGTCTGGAAATCTGTTCTGGCTTGCTTTGCTGTTCAAAGTGCTGCTTCGTGGGTTCATTTTATGTCTCCTCTGAGACATTTTGTCAGAATTTTGCTTATCTACCAGTATTGCAAAACGATCCCCCATCTTAGGCAACCAATCACTTCCTCATCCCCTTCTCATTGGTCTTTAAAGCAAAATGGAAATTAAACCGTATCTGCTATTACGCAGGCTGGGTATCTGGCTTTCACCTTTGGACTGTGGGTGTATTAAGTGTGCTTGCATAAAAACCTTGCAGGAAGAGGAAACCTTGCTGAACTGTGCACAGCAAAGAGTTAATACATGTCTGAGGGAGAAGGGGAAAAAATCAGGATGGCTGGACTCTGCCCCTTTGCTAAGTGGCTGCTTTTTCTGAAGTACATGGAAGACAGATGAAAAACCTCAGAGCTGCCCTGAATTATCTTCCTGAGCATATAGCTCTCTTTTTTTGGTAGTTAAATATGACAGTTATAGTGCAGTATTTATGCACAGTCAATAAATCAGCAGAAAACGTGCTGCTGTCAGGGCATGTATCCATAGTCTGTTCCTTATATTTTAGCTGAAAATGGAATTCCTGAACTTGCTGAAGCCTGTGAAAAGAAATTCAGGTGCACATTTCCACCAGAGACTTACACAAAGTCTGATGGCTCACAGTAACCAGGGTTTGCTCCTCAGCTTCTATTACTGTCCTCCCATCTGCCAGACTCCTGAAAAAGCAGTGAAAGGGCAAATTTTGGATCAGGCTCCCAAATTCTTGAGTGGAATCACTGCAGAAAGGAGATGGAACAAGTGAAAGGGGCAAAAATCTTTAAGGGTGAGTTACAATTTTGTGGAAGTTTGTAGTGTAGTTACAAAACAGAAAAAATAAAAGAGGTCCTGCTAAGCAATATCCTGGAAAATACTGGTTTGGGGGGGTTGTCTGTGTTTGTTGGTTTGGGGGTTTTTTTCTGTTTTGTTTTTCCAGAAGGGGCTGTGTGACACACTGGCAGAAGCAGTCTGGCCTTTTCTAGTGTCTGGCTTAAGAGCAGCTAACTGCTGACAGGTGAGAATATTTTGCCCTGATACAGCACACAGTATCAAAGGACTCAAATTTGCTCAGCTTCTGCCATCTTGAATATAACTGTGAAGGAGTTGTTATTTAGCACAATTTCTTACCTTCCACACCCAGGTCCAGCTCTAAAAAGAATTCTTTAAGTTAACCTGGGATTTCACCTTTCTGAAAGGGATGGCACAGATCTATGGCTGGCTAAGACCTAAACCCTTCTGAATTCTCACTGTGGTACTGAAAAATGCACCCTGTGTGGTGCCAAGCAAGTCCCTTAGCTCTGGTGGCAGCCCCTTTTTTTGTGTAATAGGGATCATACCTCCCAGCTCACGGCATGGATTAATCCGTATTTTTGTAGTGATTTAGCAGTGACCATTTCTGCCCTGGCTGGAAGCATTTTAAATTAAGCGGGAAAGTCATCCAGGCAGCTGTATTACATGACCAAGATAGGGAGTCACAGCAGCAGAGGGAGGTTTGAAGGGTTTAGCTGTTGATCCAGATTTTAAGTAGATAATTTCTGATTAATGTATCCAGCGTGCCCCAAATTCAGGTGGCTAATCAGTGCCAAAGCTGAGTACCTTCGGTGCCTAAAGCAGCATGGCTTCTGTCTCACAGGTGTATTACTTGTTCAGGGCAGAAAGCAGCTAGGTGAGAAAAAAGTAAGATGAAGCAATATAAAAGTGTTAAGAAATGAACTGTTAGTGCTAAAATCCTGTTAGAAGCAACAGCTTAACACAGTTAAGCTGTGTTAGGACAAGAAACAGAAAAATAATACTTTATCAGCACAGTACGAAAAAATACCACTGATCTGCTTGGTTCAAAAATTATTAATCCAGAATTCTGTTCCTTTTTACTGTGGGACAGAACATCTACACAGAAATTATTTCAAAATATTTAATTATAGGAGAGCTTAACCTGCTGTAGCTGCTGTGATTAATTGCCCCATAAAGACAATTTCTTTAACTATTGCAGTTGAAGAAATGTAGATGAGTGTGTTTTCAATTAAAAACCAAGAAAAGTTTAAACTTTATAGAGGTGATGAATGTCCATTGCCACAGCTGCCAGGTAGTCAGCATTGCAAACACAAATTGTACAGAGGAGCAGTAAAAGCCACTCTAGCTGCATTCATGCATGTTAGCAACCATGGGGTCTGTAATATCAGGAATAAAAAGTGTCTCATTAAACTAAATAAATGTCTTGCATTGTGCCTAGAAGCTTGCTAGACTTTAGCTCTTGCAGTGTCCAGCTGGAGCAGGATCCAAAAAAGAAGATCCTCAAGAGAGAAAGAGGGAGAGTACGTGAACCCTGCCTGTGCTGCCCTTGGAAAGGTCAATTTGTGAAATAGGAAACAAGAGTTCCATCTTGACCTTTAAACATTATGTTTGGATGGGAAAGAAGTGGCTTTTAGGTATCTGGTGATCTGGAATTAAAAAAAAAAAAAAGATGAGGATATGAACTTGTAATTGTTTAGCATTTCATACAGCCAGTCAAGGAGGCTGCAGGACACAGGGCTGCTGGGTTGCCAGCTGGAATTGGCTGAGGTCAGCCGGAGGCAGAAGGGAGTCTCTGACCTCATCTGGTTGACATGAGAGCAATGCATAGGTGGCCTCAATGAGTTCCCGGTGCCAGGACCTGGCAGTGTTAGGTGGCATCTTCTACCAATAGTTCAGTTTCCATTCAGGCCTTTGCAAATCCATTCCTGTCCAGGAGTTCTCTTTCCAGACTAACATGCAGTGGTACAAAAATACAGTATCTGCATTTTTATCTTATCTATAGAGATTGAAATCCCATTTGTTTCAGTCTGGCTCCATTCATGTGTACTAATCACTTGCATAAAAATATTTATCTGTTTATCCCTCCTGGCATTTCTGCTATGATTGCTGAAATTCAGAAACCTTGATCGCAGATACACTCACACAAGCACAACTTATGGAGGGCCTGGATAATGGAATGGAGTCTCCAAGTTTGACAGGATTCTATTTCAAAATGAGCTGCTTTTCAACTATTAATTTACCCACTTTTGGTTCAATAGAATTAAATAATGAGATAGTGTTATTTGAAAAATATCTGCAGAAGTTTTTTTTAAAGACAAACTTCTTTCTAAAGCCAATATAGAGACTTTGCAGGTCCTGTGTGTAAGTGTTGGGCTTTTTCTGGTAACAAAAGGGATGAGTACATGCCTGAATTAAATGAGTTTACATCTCTGATTATTCTGATCAAAATGGGCAATGGTATCTTTACCAACATTCATATTTTGTAATGCTTTGTAATGGGACATTAGAATTCACCTGTGATGTTGTGCAACAACAGTATTGTCCAAGTGCTTCACGAAAACTGAGGGAGAATTGAAACTGATTCTGCCTGCTGTTGAAATGAATGGCAAAAAAATATGTGGAAAAAGCCTTTGAATTTAAAAGCACTGGAAAATATTATCAGTTTCTTCATTATTTTAAAATAAGATTTATGTTGACAGTGCTGCTTTTGTGTGTTTTGGATTTACTCCTGGAAGCAAACAAGCATTCATGAGTGGACATAGTGCTAAATACTTCCTCAGTCTCCTTCCCCTTATGTCTTTGCTGTCAGTGATGGTTGCCAGGCCCACCGGAGCAGGACACCTTGAAGAGGACGCTCAGGGAGGACCTTATTTCTCTCTAAAATTACCTGAAAGGAGGTTGTAGCCAGGTGCAAGTTGGGCTCTTCTCCCAGGCAACCAGCGGCAGGACACAGGGACATGGCCTTGAGCTGTACCAGGGGAGGTTTAGGTTGGACATCAGGAGAAATTCCTTCACAGAAAGGGTGATTAGATCCAGGAACGGGCTGCCTAGGGAGGTGGTGGAGTCACCGTCCCTGCAGGTGTTTAAGGAAAGACTGGATGTGGCACTCGGTGCCGTGGTCTGGTTGACAAGGTGGTGTTGGGCCATAAGTTGGACTCGATGATCTCAGAGAGACTTTCCAAGCTAATTGATTCTGTGATCCCTCCTTTCAGATACTTTTTTTTTTTTTAATCTGAGTGGTAGGAAATAATGCAGGGTTTATGTATTTCGGTTTAGCTACAATTTGTTGCCATCCTGCTTTGATCCAGGTACATTGAGGTGCCCTGTCTGTGTGTGATGCCCAGATCCAGACACTGCCTGTGAGAGATGGCTGTTACCTGAATGGGAAAGGATCGCACGTGGGGTGCTGGGGTTTAGTGCTTAAGTGAAACCTCTAGAGACCAGGAACGGGGGCGATTATGTCACCGGGTGAGCAGCTGAGAGGAGCCAGCGCACAGCCCCTGCACACTCTCCTCAGCCCCGCAGGGCTCTCCAGCCATCGAGGGCTGCGCGGGCCGGGGGGAGGCGGCGGCGCGGTGACTCAGCCGCGGGTACCGGGAGGTACTGGGGGAACACGGAGGGATTGGGACCAGGACCGAGCGTGAGGGAGCGACCTCCAAGTGCCGGGCGGGGCGGCCCCTGGAGCGCGGGGCGGGGAACCCCGCAGAGAGGCGGGGCGGGCGCTGTGTGTGTGTGACAGGTGCGGCGCGCGCGCGCCCGCCGTCACCCCGCTACCCCCCTCCCTTCCTTCCCTCCCGCCCCGCGCGCGCCGCTATGAATATGCAAATACGGGTATAATTGCCAGCCAATGGCGTGCGCGCTGGTCACATGGTGCTGGTGGAGGCTCAGGGAAGAGAAGTTGAGTCCGGGCGAGCTTGGGCAGCGCCGCCAGAGCCGAGCGAGCCGCGGGCGAGCGCCGCGCCTCCTCCGCCGGGAGCCCGCCGGCCGGGGCTCTGCCTGGACCATGCCGATCCTCCTCTTCCTCATAGACACGTCCGCCTCTATGAACCAGCGGGCGTACCTGGGCACCAGCTACCTGGACATCGCCAAGGGCGCCGTGGAGATCTTCATGAAGGTGAGTGCGCGGCGCTGGGGGAGNAGTTACTCCTCACAGCTGCGGGGCAGTAGCAGCGCGGAGCCCCGGCCCTGGCGCGGCTGTGGGTGTGGGACGGCACCCGTGGCTGTTTCCGCCTCCGCAGTTCAAGAAGCCACAGTGTTGGGGTTGTGTGTCCCGCTGTACCCCGCCCCCCCGCCCCGTTCATCCCGCTGAGCACGGTAGCCTGCACCAGTTCTGTGAAAGGTGCTCGCAGCCGGCGCTCCGTGCAGGGATGTGGTGAGCTGGATGTGAAGCCATCGAATTATCAAGGTTGGAAGAGATCATTAAGATCACCAAGTCCAGCCATCAACCCAGTACTGCTACTGTAATTTCTAAACTACTAAACCACATCATCCAGTGCCAGCCTCTTAAACACCTCCAGAGACAGTGA